>ML371407.1:56784-131361 GCA_005239525.1 Nicotiana knightiana | reverse complement strand
TTATTGACGATAGTACGAGATATTGCTATGTTTACTTACTTAGTAGTAAAGATGAAGCAATTGATGCATTCAAGCAATACAAGAATGAAGTTGAAACACAACTTAACAAAAAGATCAAAATGATAAGAAGTGATAGGGGTGGAGAATATGAATCTCCTTTTGAACAAATATGTTTGGAAAATGGCATTATTCACCAAACAACTGCCCCGTACTCTCCTCAATCTAACGGAATTGCGGAAAGAAAGAATCGAACATTAAAGGAGATGATGAATGCCTTGTTGATAAGTTCTGGTTTACCACAGAACTTGTGGGGGGAAGCTATACTTACAGCAAACCGAATAATCAATCGTGTACCCCACAGTAAAACACAGTCCATCCCGTACGAAAAATGGAAAGGAAGGAAACCCAACTTGAAATATTTCAAAGTGTGGGGGTGTTTAGCTAATGTACAGGTTCCTAAGCCTAAAAGGGTGAATATATGATCAAAAACGGTTGATTGTGTATTTATTGGATATGTAACCAATAGCAAGGCATATCGTTCTGGTTCATAAATCAGAAAATCCCGAGATCCACATTTATACGGTAATAGAATCAGATAATGCTGAATTCTTTGAAACTATTTATCCGTATAAAAAGGAAAGTGAATTGTTCTAACAAAAGTCAAAACGACATCGGGAGGAAACAACATATGGTATGCCTAATGAGGAAAATCCGAGAAGAAGTAAACGCCAAAGGACATCTACTTCATTCGGTCCAGCTTTTCTGACGTTCCTGCTAGAAAATGAGCCTCGAACCTTCAAGGAAGAAATGTCTTCCTCAGAAGCACAATATTGGAAAGAGGTTGTCAATAGTGAAATAGAATCCATATTGAGTAACCACACTTGGGAATTGGTTGATCTTCCTCCAGGTAACAAAACTTTGGGTTCTAAATGGATTTTCAAGAAGAAAATGAAAGACGATGGTACTATTGACAAATACAAGGCAAGACTTGTTGTCAAAGGATTTAGACAGCGAGAAGGCCTTGACTATTTTGACACATACTCACCGGTAACAAGAATTACATCCATTCGGATGCTAATAGCGTTAGCCGCCTTGTATGGTCTTCAAATCCATCAAATGGATGTAAAAACAGCCTTCTTATATGGTGATCTGGAGGAAGACATTTACATGAACCAACCTGAAGGATTTGTGGTTCCGGGAAAAGAAAAGAAGGTGTGCCGACTTGTTAAGTCCATTTACGGACTAAAACAAGCACCCAAGCAATGGTATGCGAAATTTGACCAAACAATGTTGTCAAATGGCTTTAAGATTAATGAATGTGATAAATGTGTTTACATTAAGAACATTCCAAATCATATAGTCATTGTTTGCTTATATGTTGATGATATGCTAATAATGAGCAAAGACATTGCCGACATTCAAGCTACTAAGCATATGCTTGCTAGTAAGTTTGATATGAAAAACTTAGGAGTTGTCAATGTAATTCTAGGAATTAAAATCCATAGGACTCCTCAGGGTCTGGCTTTGTCTCAATCACATTACGTGAAAATGTTACTTGAAAAATTCAAACACTTGGAATTTAGAAGTGCAAGAACTCCAATTGACTTAAACCATTATCTTGTAAAGAATAAAGGTGAAAGCACGTCTCAATTGGATTATGCTCGTGTGTTGGGAAGCTTAATGTATATCATGAACTGTACACGTCCTGATATAGCTTGTGCAATAAGTAAACTTAGTCGATTCACAAGTAATCCCAACAAACATCACTGGTTGGCAATGAAACGAGTTCTGGGATATTTGGAATATACCCAAGACTACGCCTTGCACTACAATAATTATTCTGCGGTTATTGAAGGATATAGTGATGCAAATTGGATAACCGGATCAACAGAAACAAAGTCCACAAGTGGATATATTTTTACTGTTGACGGAGGAGCAGTATCTTGGAAGTCTTCCAAACAGACGTTCATTGCTCGCTCTACAATGGAGTCAGAGTTTATAGCTTTAGATAAGGCCGGCGAAGAAGCTGAATGGCTTCGAAATTTCATAGAAGACATTCCATTCTGGCCAAAACCTTTGGCTCATGTATGCATACATTGTAATAGTGAGGCTGCAATAGGACGGGCAGGAAGCATTATGTATAACGGAAATTCTCATCATATACGACGAAGACATAAAACCGTTAGACAACTACTCTCTAGTGGAATTATCACTATTGATTATGTAAGATCAAAGGATAATGTGTCGGATCCGCTTACAAAAGGCCTAACTAGAGAGGGAGTTGAGAAATCATCTAAGGGAATGAGACTATGGCCGAGGGCAAGTCATCATGGCGGTAAATCTACCTAGAATTTTGGATATTCCGAGATCTAGGTTCAAGGAGCTCAAACAAAGTTGTGATTGACCGGTTCAACATTGTCAAAGTAAAATCTTTGGTCCCTTCTCGTGATGAAGACAATGTTCAGTAACAAGGATAGAACTTTACACGTTCTTTAATGATTACCTAAGTTTGATGTGGTGTCAATCTAAAGGATTACGCGTTTAGGAATCACCTATGTAAGTGTGAAGTGGAAGCCGCTTCAATGAGAATGTTGTAAGGCTAATTCTCTACGCACTTATGATACCAGGCAGTGTTCATGGCTGAAACGAACACAACAATGAGAACCAAAAAGACGATTAAGGGTTGATTGTGTGACATATAGTTATCTAGGTATACACTAAAGTTCGATGGTTCAAAGATATCAAATATACCGATTGACCGAGTATATCCGACATATGTTTACTACAGAAAGTTCAAAGGAAAACCTACTTATCCAGATGCAATTTATCCTTACTTGCAAATCACACAGCTTTCATCTATGATCATTCTTGTTATGGCCATTCCCATTCATGTGGGGGATTGTTGGACTTTAAAGCCCTTGGGCTTTAAAGACAAGGAGTGTGAATTGAAAAATTGTGGGAAATAAAAATTTGAATCAAATGAGCTTTGTCATGAACTTTGTACCACATTGGTGAAAGACAACTACACTTGTGTGTATAAATAAAGAATCACTTCTTAGAACTCTTAAAAGAAGTTGAAGAGAATGAACCCTCGCGTCGTCGTCGTCGTTCGGCTTTGGATTTGGATTTGGATTTGTCAAATGATCGATAAGATTATTTTTGGACAAAATTTATTTAATTAATTAGTAAGAATTAATTAAATGTCAGTCAGTTCATTAACGGAATTGACTGAAACGTATAATCCAAACGCTGCCTTTCCCTTCTGAACAGACACCTCTTCACATTACACTGCCTATAAATTCCGAGGCATGGCTTCCTTTTCACTCACTAAAAAATCTAGAATTTCCTTCTGAAAATATACTGCATTCTATTCGCAGTCTGTCTCTCAAAATCGTAAGTGTGATTTTGCTCAGTTCTTTGAGTTCGTAGGTATCCTGCAACTAGTATTGCCATTGTTGCAGGAAAGTTTATTCCGTTTCATCCTGGGAGGATTTAATCCATTACCTTGGCAACTTGTAAGGGGGTTAAAATTCCTCAAGGACGCACAAGAAAATTATAGACTCAGAATATTTCATATTATTTACTGATTTTCTATTTTTTCTAACAGTTTATTTTAATGCAGTATCGCAACACCGATGATGTTTGGAACTAATTAGCATAACTGTCACGCACATGTACAAAAACTCTTCGGAATAGATTGGTGCGGCATGCTGGTATTTTTCGTCTATGCAATTGGTGACAACATCGTAGTGGTATTTTTCAATAGATATTTTGGTCTTGGTGACAAATGATAAACCCATTTTTAAGGCATATGTGCTAGCTGAGATCACAACTCAACTTTGATTAGACCAACCAAATGCTATAAGTGGTTAAGCAGACGTGAGCATTTGAGATCAATAAGTGAATTTTGATTTTTAGATTTCTAACTTCTTAATGACAAGAAGGTAAAAACAAAAACATAAATTCTATTGCGCGTTTGAGTGTATAAGAAAGGATTTATCGGGTAACAAAACTATAAAGAGATGATTGAGCCAAATATAATTTGTAGGTGATCCCATGAAGTCTAATAAATCCTGAATTATCATAGTTAAAAGTATTTCTGTCTAATTTCTTAAATAGTACTCCTATATTGTTGCATTTTAGATTGAGTGACTAAATATTGGGTTGATACGAACACAATTACATTTTTTTTTCTTTTTCTTTTTTTCTTTCTTTTTTTATCTTCAAAATATAAATACGTTCCCTCCAAGCATTCATCTTTACTTACACTTATCCTAGAGAATAGAAATTAAAGCAATTTTGATATTTGTTCATGCAAATGTCTTTGAACTTTTTCGAGATATTATAAACACCTTATTATTTGCTTATTTTCCAAAATTTTGTTTAAAGAAGGTTTTTCCTGGCAAGTGGCAATGACACACTATTTTTATTAATTTTTTTCTAATATAAAAAAGAATACGTATTAACTACACGTTTTTACTACGCGCAAATTTTCTTCTCTAAAAGATGTTACCCTAAACTTTTTCCTACGTCAGTCTACTTGTCTTCCATTTTTTTTATAGGGTATGAGAAATTTTTTCAATAAGAAAAGATTAAAAATAAAAAGGCAAATGAAAAACCATGGACGGAACGTTGTATTTTGTCAAATACCTAAAGAAAATAGAATGCCCATATTCCGTTTATGGTAAATTTTTAGTCAACTGATCAGAATTCAGAATTCAGATCCCTTATCTATCAGGCAAATACACAAAATTACACAAATTATACTTGCCATATTAGAAAAGATCGGTCCTTTTTCTCCTTTGTTCACGTTTTCTTAATTGAAGTCAGTTCAATAATTCTTGTCACAAACCCTAAATTCTTGACACTTGCTGATTGCAATTCAACTATCTGTTGGTTCTGATCCTTCAAATAGGTAAAAATCTTTGGCATTCTTTGCTGTATTTCATCTGGGTTTTTGAAGATTAACGCTTTCTCTTATTTGTGATTTATGTCAAGATTGTATTTTTTTGTTGCTAATTACTACCCATGTTTGGATTTTTGATTTGGAGGTAAAATCTATGTGTTTCTCTTTTTTCCTCTGTGGGTTTTGGCTTGTTAGGGTGGTTGTTAGGTTTGTGGGGGGGGGGGGGGGGGGGGGGGGGAGGTAGCTGGGGATGGTGGTTTTGTTTAAGAAGTTTTGTTTTTGCCTGTTGTTACTTTGTCTATTAGTTTAAACTTTATATTCATATGAAGCTTTGTGCTTTAAATTTTGCTGATTAATGTTTTTGTAGTATTAAGTATTGTTGAGTTTGTGTTTGGGTTTTTGAGGTGTGCAATGTATTGGTATGACAGATTGTCACTTGAATTTTGATGGAAATATTTGGTAGTTAATACTAATTCTGATGATAGCCTGGTGCAAAAAGTGATAGCTTCTTTGGTTGGTAGGAGGAATAGAACTGATAATGAGATATGTTGCCAAAAAGCTCAAATTTTGTTAGCACCAAGAGAAGGCTAAGTTTAATCTCTGTTGATCATATTCAGGGATTACAAGTGATATATGTGCTGTTTGGGATATCATCTAATCATGAGCCAAGTCTCACTTTTACTAAAACTTTGGACTACTGAGGAAAGACTGTTTCTCCTACTTTAGTGTATTCCGGAGTTAGCATTCCTTGTTGAGTTGTTAGACTCTTCTTTTTTGTTCATGTTGTCTAGTTTTTTTATACTTTGTTCTCATCAATCTCAAATCATTCTCCATTTTTCTGTTAACTGGCGAACTCTCTAACCAAGCGTATCATGCATAAATTATTTGGTGTGTATTAACTAAATCATCAAGATGAACTTTTTGCTCGAAGTAGAGGTAATGCGTGCATTGAGGAAAGTAGGTGCAAGAAGTTGCTATTTTGTTCAGTTTGCTGTTGGTCTTCTTATGATTGCTTCTATTTGTCTCTTAGAATTTTTCTACAGTACTGTTGATTGATTGAGACCTAACTGTGTTGCTAATGATTCTAGTGCAGAAGGGACGAGTTATACCCTTGACAACATTACCAGGAATGGTATTTTTTAGATTGATCGGGAATTCAGTATGCAATGGCATCTGATAGTTGAAGAAGCTTACCACAAAGAGAGTTGTTCCAAAGGGAGTTAGTCTGGTGAAAGTTGCAGCCATCATGATGATGACTTTCCAATGACCCTCTTGATGATTATACTAGTTTTGAGGAATTTCAGTGCTAGAATTATTTGTTGATGTAATCATGATGACTATGGGGTCGAGATTTGGGCAACTTCTTTTATTCTTTCTGTTTGTATCAGCTTTGATTTTTTATGTCACAGATGCATTTGAAGAAGTGAGCGTACAAAGGGTAATAACCGCTCCTTTAAGGAATGCCCGAACCAATATAATTGATGGTTCTGGTAAAGAATATGATGTAGATTCTGTCAGTATAGATGGAAAAGGTGAATGGACTGGTGATAACTCCAGAGTTTCTGTTTCAACAGTTGCATTGTTCACCTTGGCAATGGCTGCGGCTAGTGGTCTGGGAGCAATACCATTCTTCTTTGTGGAGTTGGATCCTCAATGGTCGGGAATATGCAACGGAATGGCTGCTGGAGTGATGTTGGCAGCGAGCTTTGACCTTATACAGGAAGGACAGGATCATGGAAGTGGTGGATGGGTTGTATTTGGTATTTTGGCTGGTGGGCTATTCATTCTGCTTTGTAAGAAGGTGAAAAAGCCCCATTTTCCCGGCTTTCTTGTTCTCCAGTTTTCATCCTTCCGTTAGTTTTATATCGTTTCTGCTATTGAATAACATTAAGTGGTTTTATTGAATAGCATTAAGTAATTCTGTTGTCATCACTACTATCATGTGGTTGCTGTCACTCGTAAGCTAGATAAAAAAAGGAAAATGTTCCATGAGTAAGTAAAGCTCGATACACGGCAAGCACTGCTGCTCTTTCAGTATCTTTGGCCTGTTATTTTACAAATTTTATAGGGGCCGTAACGTTTATTAGCTTTCCCACTATTTTCAAACTTAGAGTACTTACGATCAAAGTGGTAGACATTTCCCTAAATATTTCTGTTTGATCAATAAGAAGTTATGGGATCCTACTTGCAAGCTTCTTCTGGACATCATGATTTCAACTTTCTTGCATGTCAGTGTCTTGAAATATTTGCTGTATTTGAAGGAAGTACATGGGTGTCCACCTTTTACCACTAAATGTTGACTTCCATTTTGGGATATTGGAGGTGTTGGTAATAGGTCTTATGGAGTTAAGCAGAGACGCTACTGCTTTTCAGTTCCAGTCTTTCTGTTGAGTGGATGTCAGATATAGTGTGCTGTATTCATGTTTCTAAATTCTATTGACTGAAGGACATAATAAAAGCCTTGCCATATTACTAGCTAATGCTGGTTACATATGCTTGACCTGTGAGCTGAGTTTAGGATACGTAGTCTCTTCTGCGATTTAAGTAAACATTCTATTAAAAAAAATTGTCTTTTGTGCATGAACTCTTGTTAATCTTGCATAGCTTGACAAATTTCTTCATTCCCCTCTTGCAATTCCTCATGTTGTATGTCTGTTCATATTCAGTTTCTTGAACAATATGGTGAAGTGAGTATGCTGGACATTAAGGGAGCAGATGCAGCAAAAGTCATCCTTGTTGTTGGGATTATGACCCTTCACTCATTTGGGGAGGGTGCTGGTGTTGGAGTATCCTTTGCTGGCTCGAAAGGTCTTTCTCAGGGTATCTTGGTAACTCTGGCCATTGCCGTGCACAACATACCCGAGGGTTTAGCTGTGAGCATGGTTCTTGCATCAAGAGGAGTTTCTCCGCAGAATGCCATGCTATGGAGTATATTAACTTCCTTACCGCAGGTGATTGAATATATACCATCTTTTACAAATTCGGATTTGGGGATTTCTTAGTAGACAACTGAAAGTTGGGATGTATTTACATTGTTCTCGCTGATTCCTATAACTATTATCTCATTGTTATACAAGTCAAACCAGATTCTTTCAAAGTAGAAAACCTTCTTTTTGTTTTTGTACAGAGGGGTTGTAGAAATTTGTACTGTCTTAACACCATCTTAGTGCTAAGCTGTTCCTCTTTTTAATATACAATTTACTTTCCTTTTTAAGAAAAGGTCAAACCAGATTTTGTTATTTGTGATACGTAGTCTTTGTCTTTTATAAGAGGTGCTTGTAACAACAATGTATATTGTTCTTGTGTGCACTAGTATGGATTATTGCATATTTATGAACAAGTGAGGCATAGTATATTATTTTTAGTTTTCGGTTTAGTAATATTCAGTTTCCATTTGTCAGTACTCATGATATATTGATGTCTAAACCTTGACCTTTTTAATGCAGCCTATTGTTGCAGTACCATCATTTATCTGTGCCGATGCATTTAACAAATTTCTACCATTTGCTACTGGCTTTGCTGCTGGGTGTATGATTTGGATAGTTGTTGCTGAGGTCCTTCCTGATGGTTTCAAGGTAATCTGTTTAATGCCCCTCTTAATTTTCGAAAGAGCTTCGGTAACTGACTTGTATGGTGCCTTCCACCCCCCTAAAGAGGGAAAAAGAGAAAATAAAAGGAAAAAAGAGGGAGAAATTGAGGATACAGAAAAATTAAAAGAATGCACTTTAGTGATCCATGATGTTTTTAGTTGGCAAGAAATGGGCTTATCTTGGACTGTAATATATGTGGAGAAGCACTTAATGTACTGTTCTATGGAACTTTAGATGGAGTTGACTCTTTGAATTTTATCAACTGATTAAAATCACTAGACCAGAATGATGATGACACTTCTATTTATCCAAGTGAAATTGACTTTATGGATGTTAGTTCAAAAGGAAATACTCTATTTTGAAGCATCTCATTGACATCTTCTTGAAACAATGATAACATTAATTCCACAACCTAACTCTGGATCTTAGGTTTATAATCTAGCTCTATTTTCAGTAAGCACAATATTACATTTTTCTTTAATTTGGAACTTATGGTTCTCTGTGTGCAGGAAGCCTCACCATCTCATGTTGCATCAGCTGCTACTCTTTCAGTAGCATTTATGGAAGCTCTTAGTGCTCTGTTCCAGAGTTTCGGCCACAACTACAAGTGAGTACATCTTTCACCTGCCCTACATCTCTGCTTCCCCCACCCTGCAATGACAATAACAGTAGAAGAAACATATTGGTGAAGAGAAGTAGAAAAGCCGTACTGTTAGTCTTCGGATGATAAGAGTTTTTCACTGCTAAGATGTCTTTATCTTTTTCTTCTAGATTTTGTTTTGAAGTCTTCTTCTTTTGCTTTTAGTTAATTGGTTAAATGGCATTGAACTTGAGAAGCACCTCCCACGCTAGCTGTATTTTGTTGCTTTGGTTTGTGGTATAACTTGTTTGGCTGTCTATTTTTTATCATTGCTGCGGTCTGTTTAGAGTGTTGATGCAACCGATAACAGGGAAAATTCTATTGACTTTGTATATTAGGGAAAGCTGGAGCTTTTTTTGTGAAGGTTATGGGGTAAAAATCGTAGAAAATAATATTCAGGGTTTTATGGTATATTAAGATAAGTTTTTTTGGAAGTCAAGAGAATCATTGTGTGCTTTTATGATATCAGAGCAAAATGTTTCATTGTCATTCCAGTTTTTGCATAATTAGTTGTTTTTACTGCAAGGTACCTAAGGATTGAAAGACATGAATGAATCTGTAATATGTTTAAGCTATATATGGTTTTTTAGTTTGATACAGATTCTGCCATTAGTATAAGTTTGATGTGTGCTGTCTTTCTAACCAATTTGTGTTGCAATGGCAGTTCGGAGGATGCTTCTGCTTTCCTTGTTTCTCTACTTTTCGGACTTGGTCCACTGCTTGGTGGTGTATCTCTTGTTGCATTTGCTCTTGCTTTTCGTCTTCAGCATGCTCTCCTGACTGGTGTAGCCTGCGGCACAGCCTTCGTCCTCGGTGCATGGCGTCCATTGCAGCTAGTCTTATCTTCAAAGATGGGGTTTATCCCCCTTGTATCGCTCCTCGCAACAGGATTCTCATTTTCACATTTTTCAACGGCTAGCGTCACTAAAATTGGAAGTCGCAAGAGGACTTCAGCAGATACTTTATCTACTGTAACCGGATTTCCAGTTAGTGCTCTCACCCTTCAGTCAATCCTGTGTTGTGCTGCAGTTGCCCTCCATGCATTATCAGAGGGGCTTGCTTTGGGGGTCGCTGCACCTAAAGCTTATGGACTTGGTCGGCACATGGTTCTTCCTGTCTCACTTCACGGACTGCCACGTGGTGCAGCTGTTGCTAGCTGTATTTACGGAGCAACTGACAGCTGGCATGCGTCCCTTTTAGCTGCTGCACTTATTGGCTTCATAAGTCCGTCATCTGCAATCGGAGCAATACTTGCAGGTATTGACTACAGTGGTCTGGACCACATCATGATGTTTGCATGTGGGGGATTACTTCCATGTTTTGGGAGCATTTTTAAGAGGGCAATGAGTCTCGAAAAGCAGAAGAGTATTACGGGACTGATAATAGGCATTTTGTTTGCGAGTATTTGTCTAGCATTTACCAAGTTGGTTTGCTTGCATACACCTTACTGCAACTCTGCACCAGAAGCTGTTAGGTGATGAAGTTGCATAAATGATAATGTTTTGGATATATTGACCTCAAAGTTAACTCAGTTTGCACCCAGCCTTGTGCGCTTCAAACTCACTGAAGGCTGGTTGAGTAGATTTTTCGTGACAAAGGAGCTATACAGCAGTACAGGAAGTTCATCAGGGGAGAGATGGGATTGTCTATTGTATATTAGTTTAGGCTTTATTTCGTTGGAAGTGAAAGCCTTTTAGCGATAATCTTGAACGATATCCAGAAGTATATTCATGACGAATGAAAGATATTTTATGCATCTTCTGTATTTAAATATAATTCCGTAGAATGGCATGTTTGCGCGTTCAACCTGCAGTATAGTTCATTTTTATTTCCCATGTTTTTAAAGCAATTGCTCGAATTGCAATTTTGGCATCCCGCCCGCATGACTCGTTCTCTCTCCTAGGGGTGCGGATTGGACGGATAATTACGCTTAACGGTTATTCGATTATAAATGTAATAATTCGTTAGCCATCCAATAAGATAACGGGCAGATTCGTATCGAATTAACAATTATTGGACAGTTATCGGGCGGCTTATCGGTTAAACCAAATCGAATTTTTTTGAACAATCATTAAATCAATACCAAACAGTTTCAAATCAATACCAAATTTTTAATGCCTTCTAAGATCTAACCAAACGGTATTTTTTAATGAAGAGTCTTCGGGACTACTCATATTATCATACACGTATTAACCAAATTTTTAATACCATCAAGACTACTCATACAGACATGCACGTATTAATCAATGAGGTTTCAATTTTTCGACTTCTCAGTTCTTAGTTCAAGAGAGAGATGAGACTGACGACTTCTTTGCCTATGGTGGCTGCAGACAATTGAGAATTAGAAAATAGAAATTAGGGATTTAGCCATTTAGGGTTTCAATAGTACTTTTTATACATTCTTAACGGGTTAACGGTTTACCCGACAAGAAAATTGAATAATCCGCCCCCAAACCGTTTGAGCCGTTAATTACAAAATCTCAATCCGTTCACCATCCATTACCCCGATAATCCGATACCAATAAGCCATCAGTTCGATTCGATTAACGATATCGAATTGGTTTTGAACAGCTCTACTCTCTCCCGATGGCAGTAGTGATGCGCCCATTTCCGTAATCATTGATTCGTCTCTGATTGTTCAGCACTTTATTCCTTCACTTCTTATATGATCACTGAAGTTTAGCCAATATAATAGTAAAGTCACATTGAAATATTATACTTTACCTACTATAATAATAAGTCAAAAATATATTTGTAATATTAATGTAATTAAACTTTACCTATTATAGTAGTTAAGTCATTAAAATTTTACTCGCTATAACAATAATGTAGCCTTGGTGGGTAGATTTTGTCTGTTATAGTGATACATCTGTTTATTAGGGTAAAAAAATATTAAAAGCTAAATAGTTTAAAAAAATAGAAAGTTGTCAATATTTTTGGAACATATTGTTTGACCCAAAATTTAGATTTATGTTTAAGCAATTAGATTTTGTAGTAACATAGAGTTAATCTTAGCCAATATTAATATCTAAAAGATGTATTAACCGATTTTGTATGGCAAGACAATACGGGTATAATCTTATTAGCAGTAAATGATGATAACACTGTAATATTCAACGATCCAAAAATGAGGGAGATAGCATTTAATAGAAAAGAATGGTATTTAAGTAAATAAAGGTAAGTGAGTCACCCGAAAAGGGTGAGATTCTTTAGCATTCTTTCTGACAATAATGCATGATTGATGAGCCTTTAAATATTCGGATTCTACTTGGATCGTGGGAGAAAAGTTAGACAAGAATCTCAAGAAAAAGGTGTATTTCGTATGTGTATAATAAAGCAAGAATCTTCAAAGAATGTCAATGTGTTGTCTTACAAGTGAGTGTTCAATGTCCCCTACAACTATGTCTCTCTCTATTTGTAAGGGAACATGTGCCAAAAAACCCTTATAGTACAAATACAGAGAATATCCACTAGAATATTTTCTTTAGGGTCTTATCCTACAACCAGTCGTTGTAACTTTGTTTAGGGCGAGTGCTCCTCCTCGACCTTGATCTATCTTGAATCCTTGACCCCGCCCTTTATCTCTTGTGAGACTACTTCGACCTTGAGCATGCCCTTTGTCGAAGTCATACTGGTGAAACGTGGCAGGTCTTGAAGGTCCTCGTAATGTTGATATGGATTAATCATAACTAAGATAATTTTTGTCTCATACAATTAGTCCCTCCACTTGTTAAGGTCGTCCTCGCGGGCGAGTTCGATGAGCGGATAATATCGTTCATGGTCGAGCTTGTTGAACAGATACCATGGGCCATAGTCGTTGTAGCGAGCAAGCGACGTACCTCTTCGTAGGCCGCGTGTTTCAAATCCCTTAAATTCCCGGGTGATTTGTTAGATCCATATGGTCTAAGAGAGGGGTGACGTCATGCGTCATGATGACGTTTGTTCCCGATGCATTGCATTGATTTGTGTGTGACCTTTGATGGGATCTGTCGTTTCGATTCCAGTGCTAATCATGGTGAGCTGTTTCGGGTTTGGTGCCCATTATGACAAACCGTTTCGGATTTGGTGCCTCAACCTCTATAAATAGGGAGGTCTAAACCCGATTTTGAAAATTTTACTCTCCTAAAATTTCGAGATTTCAAACTCTCTTTGAACCCTTGTTCTCTGTATCTTTACTCTCTTCCCAGTTTCCTACTTTACTCTCTTATAAATATGTCAAACTTATCATTGTTTAATCAAAGAATTAGATTCTTAGTCAAAGTCTATTTTAGAAGTACTCGAGTTACTGATAACCAAGAAATTTCATATTTCTCTCAATGGTAAGAAAGGAAATTAGAATAAGAAATGGCAAAGTAATTGATAAAAAGCAAAAGAAAGTAATTGTATTCCAATAATAATCAGAATGTGTTTTTACAAGTGAATTTTCCTTCCTTTATATATGAGTATATAAATACAACGTCTTCTATCTTTTAAGACAAAATCATTATGAGCATTAATGATATTAATGAGACGTTATAATTGGTAATCATAACTGTTCATGAAGATTATGTAACGTTTGTGGCCATTCACACTCATTAATTGACGTTTCATGAACCTTCCCTTTTTACTGTCTTGATTCATTCCATTGGTGCCTCTTCATTTAACCATTTAGGCTCGAGCAACCATATTCTTTCATCTCGTAGGTAATTCACTTGTATCTGTTATGACTCGTGCCTCTTTTAATGCATCATTCCAAATGTCGCTTTCTCGATGGTCCACGCGTCTTGCCACATCAACCACATACTTAATTCCATGTATAATATTTATTTTTACCAATACAGATAGCCCTCCACTTACCATTTGTTCAGCAATTGAATATTTGGGAAGTGGATCACATTTATGGCGGGAATATTTCCCGCCGTTTCATTATGTCTTCTTCAGAACCAATGTGTCGTATATCACTTCTAATTAATGCATGTGACATGTGGCATTCATTGATTATATTTGCAACTCTTCAGCGAGTTTTAGTTTTGCGGCTGCATCAGTCATGAAGTGATTGTTTCATTATGACTTTCCATCATGACCTCCTTTTCATGACGGTTGCTTCTTCATATAAATAACTCCTTTGCCTTTTCTTCTACGAAAAACTTTCTACAGTGTTCTTCATTCTTAATAGTTATTGTTTATCAACAACCATGTCTTCTTCAAGCCCTGATCCTCGTAAAGTGGTTATAGTAGATGAACTTCCCCTTCTTCTGCTCCTACTAGAGGTGGTAGATTACGTAGTTTAGGTTTTGTTTCTATCCGTGGTTCTTCGTCTCAACCCAGTACTAATACCTCGTCGTCTTCTAGAACTAGGGCTTCTTCTTCACATAGATCTTCTGCTAGAAGTAGGGATTCTATTGAACCACTTCGTGAACCCACCGTTGAAGAGATTATTCCCGCTGAACTTTCCTTCTTTACTGATAGAGAATCGATTAGAAATCAAGTTACTTCCATGACTTCTCATGATTGTGACGATGTTTACCCTTCTCAGATTACTAAGGGTTTGATTTCTCTTGTGCGGAGAGACTGTTATTGGAAATTTGATTTCCCAATTTTAGTCCTTATGCCAACCAAAGGATCACTTCTTTCAAAGCCGGTTATTCTTTTTTGTATACATATCCCTTTACGTTGGGTTTTAGACCACCTATTGACCTAATTATCATAGAGTTTTGCCGTTTCTTTAACGTTTGTTTAGGACAGATTGGTCTCATTGTATGGAGGGTTGTGGCATTTCTTAGATACTTGTCAAACTTGGCCTCTTTACCCTTCACTTTTTATCATCTGATTCATCTTTACACTCCCAAATTATTTCGTCATGGGATTTTTACTCTCGTGGCCAGGAGTAAGAGGGTTTTGGTTAGCCCTGAAAATGATAAGGATCGTGGTCGGTATGCTCGTTTCGTTGCCGCTCCAACAGGTGGCTTAGTGGGTGAAGAGAACATGCCTTTTCCAGAAAAGTGGAACTTTGCACAGTTTATTTTCTGATGTTCTTCTTCTCTTCTTTTTTGTGAAGAACTTATAATCTCATAAATGTTTTACTTTTCTTTCTCATCAACCATGGAAGATGTTGAAGAGATTCCAGATTTCCGTGGTTGGGTAGAAAAATTATTAACCATTTCTCCTATGGAAGAAAGGTCCTGGAAATACCTTTCTAACAAGTTTGGATGGAAAGTGAAGACACATGGTAACTTTCTCTTTTACTTTCTACCTTGCTTCCATATTTATTTTGGAACTTATTAACTCCTTTCTTTACTAGGGTTTCCCATTCGGGGTGTGAGTGCTGCATCGATCACTGCTTCGAGACTCTCTCTATCGATGGGTCAAGAGATAATCTTGAGTTCCTCATCAAAAAGGAAAGCTGATAAAGGAGGGTGAAGAGGAAAGGGATGAAGGCTCGTTGGTTCGCAAGCCACAAACTAGGAGATGTGTTATTTCAGATGACGAAGCCACTCCTCCTCCCAGTTCTATTCCATGCTCGATCCTGAAGGTGCTACCTTAGTAAGTTCTGATAAAGAGATGCCTGCCGCACCCTGTGACTCTACTGAACAACTCTTTTCTCGTGGGTTTGATGATGAAGACTTAGGCTTTGTTTCTGAGGGAACGCCTCCTGCCTCTTTCCCCGTGTCTGATCCAGTTGATCCTTAGTTTCCCTTGTCTGTTGCTGTTGCTACTGCACCGCCCATGGCTATTTTGACTCCCTCGACTGTCCCTACTATTTCAACTTCTCATGTTGAAGTTGGTTCCTCTAATAACAATAGAATAATGAGAAAAGTTACCATCGAGGTTCCTGAGGATGGTAATCCTCTGAAGAAATCTGGCCAAGCTGATGTATGGTTGAAACCTCTGATTGGCCCGATTGAGAAGTCAAAATTGGAAAGTCACAGTTCTTTAACGTGGATGAATGATATCATACATTCATCTTTAAAGGTATAAGACTTGGCTTTTTATTTTGCACATGATTTCCTTTTTATCGATATCACATTTTTTATTTTCATTATGTAGATCAACCTCATTGGCACGAAGATGATGAAGAGGATTGTCCACACAGCGCAGTTAATGAACGATTATCACACTAAGACGGATAACTGGAAGGAGCAGTTCAAAGGTCTTCAACTTGAGAAAGAAGTCTTAGAGGAAGAAAAGTGTACCTTGGAGGCAAGCCAGGAAGGCTTTGACTTAACTGCTGAAATTGCAAAGACTAAAGAAACTATTGAGAAGACCCAGCAGAGTCAAAGCTTTTCTTCACCTGAAGCTGGTATTCCCGAGGGTGATGAAGTTGCTCCTGGTGAAGCTGTTGTTCAACCTTCCTCTGCTCAAGATGTTCCTCCTGCTACTGATGATGCCGTCCTTCATCCTACTGGTTCAGATTCCGCCCCACAATGAAAGTTAAAAAAGTTTGAAGTGTTTTTTCATTTTTTTTACTGGTGGAATGTTTGGAAGTTTTATCCCTGGTTGTATTTGGGGGTTTAGTAATGTTTGAAAGAATTTTACCCCTGGTTTGTTTTGGGGTTTGGAATCAAATGGTTAGGTTGTAACTAATTTTTTATACTTAGTTTTAACCGGATTTATATAATATTTTTCCGAGTTTTGTTTAACTCTCTTATCATATCTTATCCTGAGTTTATGTTCTACTATCTTATTATGCATTTGAAAATGCTTCAATACTTCGTGGCTTTTTGAAACAGGCACGAATATATAAAAGAGGGCCCTTTTATAAAAGACACTTAATGAAAAAAATGTTTTAACTTCATATTAGTGTAAACATACGAAAAAAGAAATAGGAACACACACGTTTCTTTGAATAATTTGAGGAAGTTTTGCATTATTTGAACTTTCAAATTGTATAATACTTTACATGTATTCAAGTAACAACTACAACTCTTTCGTAACTGTTTTTTTTATAACAGTACAAAATTCAAGGGTATATTTTGCAACCAGAGGCGGACCCAGAATTCGAGCATGGCGGGGGCACCATTGTATATGCTAATCACCAGCGATAAAATTCAGCGTACAACTATTTGAAATTTAATGATTATGATGACTTATCATCCAAGTATTAACAAAAAGAAGTTCTAAAAAAAAACACTAAAAGGGGGGGGAGAGAGAGAGTTCTTCGCAAAAGGGAGTTCAAACTTAAAATTATCAAAGACTTACTAAAGAAATTAAGATTAAGAGTATGTTAATACTAAAAGAATCGAAGAAGAGTCTCAAACTATTAGTTTCCATTGCCAATTCAGAGTGATTTTTAAAGAAGATTGTGGCAGAAGATTTGTATTTTTCAATTTGTGGAGCGATAAGCTGCAATTTGATGCTTTCAATTTTAAGGAAAGAATTTGCAAAAAAAGAATAAAATTAATTAAGTTGACTATTTTGTATTAGTACTAAACTATAATTGAATTTTAAAAAAAGAAGAAGACTAAAGTAAAAAATAAAGTAATTTGCTATTGAATAAAGAAATAATTACAAGAAAATACACTTGACTTCACACCATAACAAAAAATGACCCATGTTTTTAAGTTATACCCCACCTAGCCCATATTGTACATATTTTGAAAGCACTAGAAAATTAAAATTTTGTGTTCTTACAACCATTTATTTCACTCTCTCTTCTTCTCGCATCTTCTACATATGCTTCAAGGGGTCTTCCTCCATTACCGCTTCTCCCCCTATGTCACTTGATTGCAATGTAAGAAAATTGAATAGTAGAAGTTCACCATTGAAGGCCATTCAAAGCTTTGCTTTCGAAAATAGGATTTTTTGAGTTTGTTAGTTGTTTGGATTATGTGTTGTTACAATTGATTGAAAATATCAAAAGGAGTTCACAATTTAAATTTGAAGTGATTTGGAGTAGCTTTGAGCCGGATTGGTGTTGAATTTCAGAAAAGACGCAAGGAAGAAGACGAAGTCAGTTTTTTGTATAATTATGTATAATCTTGTATAATAGTGTATATGAGTGTATAAACACATCTTGTACACTATTATACACTTTTATACATCTTTATACAAGCATCTGTAGACGAACTCCTTCCACGATTTTCAGATACAATTCTTGTTCAAAACCAGTCCAAATCTCCATTAAATGACTTCAAATTTTATATATAACTTTCTTATACTATTTCTAACAAGTCTAAATAACACCTACTCCAAAATTTTCACAAAATCAAATTTAAAATTTTAATCCACATATTTATGCTTGTTAAAAAATTAATTTTCACTACCCAAGCGGATTTGGTCTGATGAACTAATATTTGAGTTACAGTTACTGATTCAAAATTTAACTTAAAAGCTTGAGCAATCTTTTTTTAAAATTGAATAATAATTTTCGAGAACCTATTGGAGTTGAATGCTGAGTATTAGCCTATTATTTTGGGCTAGTTGGTTATAAATTAAAATATGGCCTATAAAATTGAAAAGTAGGGAGCCTAATTGTTCTTATGTGAAATTTTCCATTAAATATAAAAGATATTGTATTCAAAGAACTAAAATAAAAAAGAGGAGAAAAGATTGAGGAAAACTTCGGGTGGTTTCGAACCCGCGTCACCACAGCATAGGAGAGAATTAAGTGCCCAAAACCCAAAGCAACCACTTCTTCCATCGGTCACTTTGTGGTTGGGGGAACCATTAAAATATTTAAGGGGTCCCGTTTATAAGTACATATATATATATATATATATATATATATATATAATATGTATATACAGAATTTTTGCCGAGGCTAACGGGGTCACGTGACTCCTCAAACACCAACGTAGGTCTGCCCTTGTTTGCAACCCATGATTAAATATTGACTTTAACCTATATACTCGTAAGATTTTGTAATTTACATCTGCGAGTGTATACTTCATCATAGGTTTCTGAATAGACTTTTGTTTTTGGCTCTTGATTTGCTCTTAACTTTCGATTTGTTGGGTAGATTACCTCAGGCATGGCTCGAATTCTGACTTTTCCAGTCTTCGTGGCCTTCCATATATATAGTCTCCCAAGTGTTAGAGCTTTGAAGTATGAAATCTCGAGAACTTGTTTATTCCTTCCATGTGGTCCATTTCCTGAAAAGGAAAAACATACGGGACTCGGAGGTATATATATTTTAGATGATGACTGCTTAACCCTTTTTATTTCCATCAGAAAGGTTGTAACCCTAGACCGGGAATAGTGTTGCATCCGCGTGTCTTTCAGGTCTAATATCATCATTTGGTGTGGGCTACCCGTTTTGCCTATCATCTAAAATTGTTAGTATAATCTTAACTGTACAAAACTAAAATCGTAATTGAGTGATACCTGACCGGGGGTATTTCTTGTGCTCAGAAATAATACTTCTTCAAGTGAACAACATTGCAACTCGAAGGTAAAAATTTTCCGTCCATGGTTTCTAACTCGTAGGCTCCTTTTCCAGCAATACCTCGAACTTTATATAGTCCTTCCCAATTTGGATTCAGCTTTCCTGCTCCCGTTGTTTTCGTTGATTGGAAAACCTTTTCGAGAATGAAGTCCCCAATTTTGAAGTATCTAAGGTGAGCCTTCCTGCTGTAGTAGCGTTATATGATTTGCTTTTGTGTTGCCATCCGTATTAAAGTTGTTTCTCTCCTTTGTTCGAGTAAATCCAAATTTGTTATTAATTCTTCATCATTTGACTCTTCCGTCGCTAGTGTGAATCTCGTACTTGGTTCTCCTATTTCGACTGGGATTAAAGCCTCTGCACCATACACAAGTGAAAATGATGTTTCTCCCGTAGTTGATTTTGTTGTTGTTCTATAAGCCCATAATACTCATGGTAACTCCTCAGGCCAACTCCCTTTTGATTTCTCTAATCTCTTCTTCAAATTATTGATGATAATTTTATTTTTCGACTTAGCTTGTCCATTTGCCACGGTATGATAAGGTGAAGAAGTTATTTGTTTGATTTTCCAACTTTGAAAGAACTCTGTGATTTTCAAGCCTATAAATTGTGGGATATTATCACACACGATTTCTTTTGGAACTCCAAACCGGCATTTAATATTTCGCCAAATGAAATCCTTTACCTCCTTTTCTCGTACCTGTTTGAAAGCTCATGCCTCTACCCATTTGGAAAAGTAATCTATTAACACTAATAAAAGACATACCTTTCCTTTAGCTTGTGGTAAAGGGCCTACTATATCCATTCCCCACTTCATAAATGGCCATGGGGAAGTAACCGTATGTAGTATTTATGCAGGTCGATGCATATTGTTGGCGTATTGTTGATATTTATCACACTTGGCTACAAAATTTTCTGCATCCTCTTCCATTTCGGGCCAGTAGTATCCTGCCCTGATTAATGTTTTAACTAAAGATTTTCCACCTGCTTGATTTACGCAATGTCCCTCATGTACTTTTTTCACCATGTATTATGTTTGATTGGGTCCAAGGCACCTTGCTAAAAAACCGCTGAACATTTTTCGATATAAATTCTCTCGAATTAAACAATAACGAGCAGCTTTTTGTCGAAGCGATTGAGATTCTTTATTGCCTTCTGGTACGATCCCGTACTGCAAGAAATTAACAATCTCGTTTCTCCAATCCCAGGTTAATATTAAAGCTTACCTCATGCTTATCATGGTCAAGTGCTGAATGAAATATATGTATTACAATATCATTTTCTTCACTCGTTACTTTGGCAACTGAAGCAAGGTTAGACAACGCGTCTACTTTTGGGTTTTCTTCCCTGGGAATTTGCATGATCTTCCATGATTGGAATTGCCTGACCAGTTCTCGTGCCTTTTCCAAGTATTTTTGCATTCATGCCTCTCTAGCAGTGTAAGTCACCTGCATCTGATTGACTACTAGCTGAGAATCACTTTTAATCACGATTTGCTCTATGGAGAGTTCTCGTGCCAGTTCTAAACTTGCAATTACAGCTTCATACTCTGCTTCATTGTTAGTAATAGGGTAACATTTAATTGTTTGTCTTATAATTCCCCCCGAGGGTGGGATTAGGACGATACCCAAACCGACTCCTTTGACATTTGAAGAGCCATCGGTAAATAAAGTCCACGTACCTGGATTAGCTCTAGTAAAAATTTGTAATTCTTTTTCTACTTCAGGAATTATTTTTGTGCTAAAATATGCTACAAAATCTGCTAAGACTTGAGACTTTATTGTTGTTCTAGGTTGATAAATAATGTCGTATTCACTTAGTTCTATTTCCCACTTGGCTAATCTGCCTGACAATTCTTGTTTATGCAAAATATTCCTTAAAGGATATGCAGTTACTACGGACATAGGATGTCATTGAAAATATGATCTTAATTTCCTAGATGCCATAACTAATGCTAAAGTAAGTTATTCTAGATGAGGATATCTAGTTTCAACATCTAATAAGGATTTACTAACATAATAAATAGGAGATTGTTTACCTTTGTCCTCTCTTACTAACACTGCACTTACAACCACTTTTGCAACTTCAAGATATACAAACAATCTTTATCCATCCCTTGGTTTATCCAGTAGTTGAGGATTTGATATACATGCCTTCAAATCTTTGAGGGCTTGTCGGCATTCCTCAGTCCATTCAAACTGATTTTGTTTTTTTTTAACACTGAAAAGAATTTAAAGTTTTTTTCTGAAGATTTTGAAATGAATCTTCCCAGAGCTGCAATCCTACCTGTCAATCTTTGTACCTCTTTTTTGCTCGTGATTATATCAGGTATTTTCTCAATAGCTTTAATCTGTGCAGTATTTACTTCAATTCCTCTATTAGATACGAGAAAGCCTAAAAACTTACCTGAAGCTACGCCAAAAGCGCACTTTTCTGGATTCAGTTTCATATTATAGCTGCGTAGGACCTCAAAGGTATTTGAAAGATGTTGAAAATGATCTTCCACTTGTGTATATTTGACCAACATATCATCAATGTATACCTCCATCGTCTTCCTCGGGTGTTCTTGGAACATCTTGGTCACCAACCTCTGATATGTGGCTCCAGCATTTTTCAAGCCAAAAGGCATGACTATGTAAAAATAAGTCCCCCTGTCAGTAATAAATGAAGTTTTTTATTCGTCTAAGGGGTCCATTTTTATTTGATTATCATCATAATACGCATCTAAAAATCTTAACAGTTCATGACCTACGGCAGAATCAATCAATTTATCTATATGCGGTAAAGGGAATGAATCCTTGGGGCATGCTTTATTTAAGTCAGTATAATCTACACAAACTCTCCATTTACCGTTCTTTTTCAGAACTACCACAGTGTTATCTAAATAATTAGGATATTTTACCTCGCTTATTGAACCGGTCTTTAAAAATTTCTGTACCTCGTCATCGATCACTTGGTTTTTGAATGATCCTTGCTACCTCTTATTTTGCTTGACATGTACGTATGACGAATCTCAATTTAATTTATGAGTCATCACCTCTGGAGATATACCTGTCATATCTGAATGGGACCATGCAAAACAATCTGCGTTAGCTTTTAAGTATTCAATTAACTTACATGTCCTTTCTGGGCTTAGCCTTGCTCCTATATGAATTCTTCGATCTGGCCATTGTTAGAATAGTGGAATAGCTTCGAGCTCCTCAATCGTTGTTTTAATGTTTTCATTCTCCTCTGGATCTTGAATTACATCTGGTCTGGAATCCACGTCGGTCTGTTTTGATACAATTTCTGTTGAAATTTGATTTTTCGCATCTTCCTCACTTACACCCGCATCTTTCTGATTTGAACCTGCATCTTTCTGACTTGGTTGCATCACTAAATTGATATTCCTTGAAGCTTTTTGATCTCCTTGAATCTGTTGAATTCCCCATTTTGAAGGGAATTTGATAACCTGATGTAATATAGATGGCACAACATCCATATCATGAATCCATGAATCCATAATATAGATGACCCATTTTGCGTATGTTCTTAGCTCAATCTCACCCTTTGTAATAATGGTTGATTTATCAAACCCATATAAGGAACGTGCTTTTGGAACTACACAGTCACCCATCAGCATTTCGTTCACCACTCGCAATAGAATGATATTCACAGAGCTACCTGGATCAATCAAAACTGGTTTTACATTAGTATCATGTATAAGTAAAGATATTACCAGTGCATAATTGTGGGGAATCATTAATCCATCAGCATCTGCATCATCAAATGTTATGTTGTCGTTCTCCAAAGTTTGGCGAGTTCGCTTCCCGTGAGTTATTGTGAACTTTGTCATTTTTCTTGCAGCTGTATAGGTTACTCTATTGACTTCTTTTCCTCCGCTTATCACATTTACTGTTCTCTTTGGAGATGGAGGTTTTGGGGGCTCTCGTCTATTTTTCATGTAAGCTTGTTTGACTTTCTCGCTGAACAATTCTTTCAAACAGCCTGCTTCAACAAATGTTCCACCTCACCTTGTAATAATCTGCAGTTTGATGTTCTATGGACGTGATTATTGTGGAATTCGCTCAAAAAATCTGGATTTCTTCTGTTTGGATTTGATCTCATTTCTTTAGGTCATCGTACCTTATTCCCTTGATCCTTAAAACAACAACCAACTCAGAAGTACTCACATTAAAATTGTAGTCTCTCATCCTTGCATTTGCATTAGTATCTCTGTTACGTTCACCTCAATATTTTCTAAACCTCGATGATGACGAACCTGAATCTCTGTTGGTGAATCTGTGATCAGCCCGCACGTTTTCGGATTTGGAATGAGCTTCTCACCCAGAAGGTCCCCTATATGGCTCGTACCTATTTTTATCGGACCTCTTCTCAGATTAGTACTGCCTCGGACCTATTTTTTCATCAAACCTTGATTAAGCTACGATATATTCTTCGATCCGCAACTTTGTACTATACCTATTAAATTGCTTGCAAATGCCATGGACGCCCAATTGTCAGGTACTCTTGGTAGAAACATTCTTTCATGTTGGAATATGTATCTCGGGATGTCAGGAATTTTGAACTTCTTGGGAATTGGTAATGGAGTTGTGCCTGGTTTCCACGGTTGTTGGGTGAATACTTGTCGATATCAACTCCTTTAATCACAGGTGGTACGCAGGGTATTTGCTCGATACAGTCATTTTGTTCTTTCACTTGTTTCTGCAAGGTTAGTAATAAAGTCTGTAAATCAGAATTATTAGGCGTACCTGGTCTCCCGTCACGTGACTCGTTGGGAGTTCCTCAGCTTCCAGAATTAGCCAACCCTGATCATGAAATTTCCACAGTTGCAGTATTGTTTGGCGGAGGAGTGGGTGGCACAGCTGATAGTCCCCTCATGGAATCCTGGAGAGCATCATTCACGTACTCATCGATTAACTGCTTCTTAGCATCCTGCTCGACAGTTTGTTCATTTACATGTTCATTGTTATGAGTAGTGGATCTTTCAGGTGATCCTTCTCGTGAAGTGTGTGGTGTTACTTGAGGTGATGGAACTGTAGTTCTTTCCACCTGCTGGTTGTTGTCATTGACATTCGACATGACTTAGTTGGGAGAGAGAGATTTGGAAAGTAAGAGAAGATTATCAGATTCCCTGTAACGGAACCAATTTGTTTAACCAAAGAATTAGATTCTTAGTCAAAGCCTATTTTTAGAAGTACTCGGGTTACTAATAACCAAGAAATTTCGTATTTCTCTCAATTATAAGAAACAAAATTAGAATAAGAAATGGCAAAGTAATTGATAGAAAGCAAAATAAAATAATTGTATTCCAATAACAATCAGAACGTGTCTTTACAAGTGAATTTTCCTTCCTTTATATGGGAGTCTATAAGTACAACGTCTTTTCTCTTTTAAGACTGAATTATTATGAGCATTAATGATATTAATGAGACATTATAATTGGTAATCATAACTTTTCATGAAGATTCTGTAACGTTTGTGGCCATTCACGCTCATTAAATGACGATTCATGAACCTTCCCTTTTAACTGTCTTGATTTATTCCACTGGTGCCTCTTCATTTAACCATTTAGGCTCGAGCAACCATATTATTTCATCTCGTAGGTAATTCACTCGTATCTGTTACGACTCGTGCCTCTTTTAATGCATCATTCCAATTGTCGCTTTATCGATGGTCCACGTGTCTTGCCATATCAACCACATACTTAATTCCACGCGTAATATTATTTTTACCAATACAATCATCTAATGTTGCTGAAGGGAGTCACGTCGCTCCCTTTGCGGTTGTGTTTCCTACAGACAAGGAGAACATTGTTGCCATTGTTGAGGATGAAGCTTTTCCGTCGGTGGAGGAGATACTGTTCTGCAACCCCGAAGCCAGGTCCGATCTCCACCGATCACCGGACGCGACACTGGGGCATTTTCTATTGACGATAGCATCCAAAGTCCAAACAATTGGCTAAATTTAAAGCCAAGTTCGGCCTACCCAACCACATCGAACGGAACCCCGCTGAAGGGGGCGAAGTTCATGTTCACCTCCCTGGGTACTGTGCTTTATATGCTTACCCATTTTGTATTGGTTACTCGTTTCCTCTCGCCTGCTAGTGGAAGAGTTTTGCCGCAACTACGGCATTTGTCACGCTCATCTTGCCCCTTACGTCTTCAAATTCATCAAGATATTGACCAAATTTGCTGATCTCGCGGGGGTCGAAGTGATGGTGTGGCATTTGGTGCACCTATTTTCCCTTGGCTTCTATAGGGGGACGATATTGAATCTCTTCCACCGTGGAGGTAAGTGTTTGGTGGTGAAGATGGACGACAACCCAGTCGCCTGTTCTGACTTGATTTCCTTTACGTCAGGACTAAGGACATTGTAGATAATGTCGACGGCTTCCCTGAGGCTTGGAACTACACATGTAAGTGTCCTATTTTTATCTTTTCGTCTTTCGCATCTCTTTGCTTATTTTGAGCTAGTAAAATAATTTTCCTCCCTTGCAGCCATCAACCAACCTCCTCCTCTAGTCGTGCGCATTGTCGATTGGGTCGAGCAGATTCTCCCTCATGTCGTAGGGATTAGCGACTTGGTGAGCTTCTTTAAGAAGTTCAGACCTCATCTCTCTTTAACAGGTAACTTCTCTTTCCTAGTCGTGGTCGTTTCACCTTTTGTTGTAAACGTCGCTCGCTCAGCTAACTTATATGTTTCTTACTTCCCAGGTAGGGGGTCTTCTCGAAGGAGTCGAGCGCATGTGCCCTCTTTTCGGAGGAGGACTACTATGCTTTCAGTTTTTGCTCTCGTCATGGCTGCAAGGCCTAATGTACTTGCCTCGTTCCTGGTTGCTACAGCTTCTGGTTCCACCCCCATCCCATCTACTGTCCTCGCTCTTCAACTCTTCTCAATGGTTGATGAGTATGGTCTCGTATGAGAAGAGCCGTAGACGCTAAAGGGGGAATGCCGATGGTTGTTGACTCAATGGAGGGCGACTTTTACGAGAGATGGTCGTAATACATATTAGAGAAATTACTAGGGCGAACTATGAGGCCCAACAACTGGAAGAGGCGAATGTGGACGTGTTGGTGCATCCCGAAAGGGAAACAATCGAGGAGGGGGTACTTGATGGCGGCCTAGCAATTTCAAGGCAAGAGGAGGCTTCATCTTCTGGGGCGGCAGTGGATATTTCTTTACCTGATGGTGGTAGAGGGAAAGTTGTCGCCGAGGATGGCAATGAGTTGGGCTTTGACATTGATTTAGACGATCTGAAGATGATCAATGAGGGGCTCACCCAACTCGAGGTGAGACTGGAGGGGGGTTCTAGGACCATCACGATCCCAATGGATTGTGATTTTCATGTTGATACCAAGGAGGTAGTCCCTTCCCTCGGTCCTCTCTGTTCCGACGTCGAGGGTGAGACCCTCAAGAAGATACATAACAACACTGTGTCGAAGAGTATCTCGGGCCTCGCCCTCAGAGTAAGTATGACTGCTACCTGCCCATTTCCTTATGCCTTAGCTTGTTTTTAGTTCTAAACTTTTTCTTCAATATGTAGACGGTCATTCTTGAGATCGAGAGTGCTCGGAGGGAGAAGAGGCGCAAAGAGATTTTCGTGAAGTTAAAAGAAAAGTATACCGAGTACCGCAGGAAATACCGGGATCTTCGAAGTTGGCTTCGTGAGGGCGGTGATGTGTGGGCCCTAAGGGAAGACTTGAAGTGAGTGATGAAGAACTAATGGAGTTCGTAGAGAAGTGAAGCGTTCTCGAGGGACATTGAGGAGCAAAGAATAGGAGCTCGAGCTCAGTAAGGGTGTGTAGGCCCAATGCAGTGACCTTCAAGCTCAAGTGGTCCAACTGCGAGGCTAGCCGCTAGCTTGAAGAGTGCTAGTTCCAAGTGGAGGCTCTCAGGGGTGAGATTTTCGAGAAGTAGGAGGAGCTCGAGAAGGTAGAATCCTCTCGGTTGGATGATTGGAGGAAGGTAGACATCCTTGAGCTGGAAAATAAGACTCTTTGTACTAAGCGGCAAAATGATCAGTCGACGGTGAGGGCTAAGGAAGACCGACTTGAGGAAAGAATGGGGGAGATTGACATGGAAACCTCCGAGTTGTATGATCGAGTAGCTGTATTGGAGGCCCAGAAGACCGACTGCTCGAGCGACCTTCTTCGTCTAATGCTTCAGATTTCTCTAACGTCCCCCTGTGATCTGTACGAAGAGTGGATTCATGCGGAAGCCCGACTGGATGTTTTCCTTGACTTGGATGCAACAGGTTCTTTTTCTGAGGTGTCCCTTGAGGATTCTCGGGTCAAGGCTCGCGAGGCTCGACTTGCTTGTGGTTATAATCCAGCCATGCCCTGCCTTGGTTCCGCGAGGGATGAGGACAAGGATGTGGATCGACTCGCGGATGGTGCTTGGTATGATTATGCCTATGCTCGGGATGAGGATGGCGAGGGAGTTGAAGGTCGAGGTTAAAGTTCTTCAAGTATGAATATCAAGGTTGATCTTTGTTTTATACGTACCTTTTTTCATTTGCTGCGATTTGTTTCTGTACTTGTATGTTTTGCTTCTTTGTTTGCATGTCTTGCCTTTTTATCCTTTTTATTGTCGTCATCTTCTAGCTGACCGTAGCTTTTGATTTGAATATTCATGGGCCATATCAGCCCCTTGTTTATATAGGTCGAGTAGGTCTCTTAGGTGAGATTTGGCCGAGGGCCGATAGGTATAGTTAGAACTTGGTCAAACTTGACCTTTCATTAAGTAATGGTCGAGGGTCAATAGGTGTTGTTCGATCTTGGTTGAACTTAGCCTTTCGCTGATTCGCGGTCGAAAGCCGGTAGGTGTTTATTTGAACTATCATTTTGTTAGGTCGCGGCCGAGGACCGGTAGGTGTTTGAGCTTGGTCGAACTTAACCTTTCATCAAGTCGTGGACGATGGCTGATAGGTGTTTGTTCAAGCTTCGTCAAACTCATCCTTTTGTTAAGTCGTGATCGAGAGCCGATAGGTGTTTGTCCAAACTTGTTCAAATTTAACATTTTGTTAAGTCGCGTCCAAGGGTCGGTAGGTGTTTGTTCGGGATAGGTCAAACTTAACCTTTCATCAGAGGAGTTTTGATAAGTGTGATTTTTTATTACTTTGACGTTGTTGCTCTGATTACATAATTGGAGAAAGTTACAAATTTTGGGCATTGGCTGGCCTTCCAGACTCAGTATATCTAGTCTGTTCATTGTTTAACTTGGAGAATTGAGGAGTCGCGCAATGAAAAAATAAAATTGTCCGTTCTTCGTATACTTCAACTCAAAGTGTCCCTCTCGTCGTCTCGTTAAAAACCTTCTTGAGAAAAACCCTAATCGGACAAAACTCAAGTGAGGGAAAAAAGAGTACAACTTGGGGGCACTTCTTATTTTCTAGAAGTTGAAGTATTTGAGGTGGCTGATAGTCCAATTGTTTGGTAGTTGTTTCCCCTCCATTGTCTCTAGTTGGAATGAACCTTTGTTCGCTTTGCCTGTAATTTTGTATGGTCTTTCCCAGTTGGTTCCTAATTTTCCTTCTCGTGGATCTCTGCTTGCTTGGGTTCTAGCGTTGAATACGTTGTCCCCAACTTTGAACGGTCGGACCTTTGCCCTTTTATTGTAGTAACGTTCCGCCTGTTGTTGTTAGGCGACCATTCTTATGTATGACATATCTCTTCATTCATCGATCTCATTGAGCTCTATCCTCCTACTCTCGTCCTTGACGGTGCCGCTTTCTTGGGAGTACCTCAGGCTGGGCTCTCCGACCTCGACCAGTATAACTACTTCTGTTCTGTAGACCAGTGAATAGGGCGTCTATCTGGTTCTCGTCTTCGGTATGGTCTTGTGCGCCCATAATACTTTTGGGAGTATTTTTGGCCACAAGACCTTGGCTTCTTCAAGCTTCTTCTTCATTATGTTTAATATAGACTTATTGGAGGATTTGCCTGCCTGTTGCCTGCTGGGTGATAAGGAGTTGAAATTATCCTCTTAATGTGCCATTTCTCGAAGAATTTGGTGGTTTTCTTTCCCGTGAATTGGGGCCCGTTGTCGCAACTTATTTCTATGGGTAGGCTTAATTGGTAAATGGTGTTATTCCATACGAAGGCGATTACCCCTTGTTCGCTCACTTGGGTGAGCGCTCCTGCTTCCACCCATTTAGAGAAATGGTTAGTTAAAACTAAAAGAAATTGTACATTACCTCTCCCTAGTGGAGGTGTTCGCCTTCTTGGTGGATTATTGGGGCGTATTTCTGACATTGCTCGCATTTTTTCACAAATTCTGAGGCGTCTTTATTCATGGTGGGCCAGTAGTACTTGTCCTGTATGAGTCACCTAATGAGTGCTCGATCACCTGAATGAACGCCACAGTGGCCTTCATGGAATTCCTCGAGGACGCGCTGTATTTGATTCGGACCTAAGCACTTTGCCAGAGGGACGCCATATGCTCTCTTGTATTTATGAAAGAGGTTGTATCTGTCCGCTTGCATTCTTAGTTTTCTAGCTTCCTTTTTGTCATGTAGGAGAGTGTCATCCTGCAAGTAGGTACTAATACAATTGCATCATTCCCAAGTTAAGCTTATAGATTTTACCTCGATTTGGTCGAGTGACGGGTTGAGGAGGTGAATTACGCTTTTATCCCCAGTTGTGATGTTTTTGGTGGTTGTGGCCAATTTGTCGAGGCAGTCTACTTCGATATTCTAGGCTCGTGGGATCTGGTCGAGCAGGCATTCATCGAATTCGAGCAGCAATTTACATATCTCGGATTGATATTTTCGCAACCTTTGTTCTTTGATTTGGAAAGTCCCTGTTACTTGGTTAACCAGGAGCTGAGAATCACATCAAAGTTTCAGCCGCTTCGCCCCATATTTGAGTACTAGCCTTAGTCCTTCGATTATAGCCTCATACTCAGCCTCGTTGTTAGTTATATCTGGGTATCTTATGGATTGGTGAATTACTTCTTCAGTGGGGACCTCGAGTACGAGTCCCAGTCCAGATCCATAAGTGTTGGATGCGTCGTCGTTGTACAGGACGTAGAGGTCTTGTGTTTAAAGAGAAGCTTGGGCGACTTCCTTCTTGGCCTCGAGCATTAATTTTTTGCTAAAGTCTGCCACGAAGTTGGCGTGCACTTGCGACTTCATCTTTGTTCGAGGTTGGTATGTGATATCGCACTCACTTAGATCGATATCCCATTTGGCCACTCGAGTTTATGTAAAATGCTTCTTAAAGGTAAGGTGGTAACGGCCGAGATAGGGTGGCACTGGAAATAGGGTCTAAGATTTCGTGAAGTTACGACCAGTTCCAGGGCCAGTTTCTCGAGGTGTGGGTACCACATATCGACTACGACATGTATTTTACTAATATTATAAATAATAGATTGCGTACCTTTATTTTCTCAAACTAGGACCACACTTACTGCTACTTTGGAGATGACGAGGTAGACGATGAGGTGTTCCCTGGGTTCAGGTTTCGAGAGTAGAGGCGGTGATGACAAATACGCCCTTAGTTATCGCATGCAATCGGGCGTCCAATCGTGGGCGTTACCCTTTTTAGTATGCTGAAGAATCTATGACATCTATTAGATGACCTCGAGATAAATCTCGATAGGGCGGCGATTCGACCAGTTAACCTTTAGACTTGTTTCTTAGTAGTCAATTGTTCAGGTATCCCGTCGATAGCCTTGATTTGGTCTGGGTTGACTTCAGTACCTCATTGTGACACTAAGAAACCCAAAAAATTTCTCAAGGCTACGCCAAATGCGCAGTTCTCTGGGTTTAGTTTCATCTCGTACTGTCTTAGTATGTCGAAAGCTTCCTTCAAGTGGTCGACATGGTCTTCTGCCCTCACGGAGTTGACCAGCATGCCATCGATATATACCTCCATGGTCTTGCCGACTTGATCTTTGAACATTCTTGTGACCAATCTTTGATAGTTGGCCCCTGCGTTCTTCAACCCAAACGACATGACCCTATAACAATATTCTCCTATGTGGGTGATGAACGTGGTTTTCTCCTGGTCCTTTTCTTCCATGAGTATCTAGTTATAACCCGAGTATGCGTCTAGGAAACTCAGCAATTCGTGCCTGGCTATTGCATCGATGAGTTGGTCGATACGTGGCAATGGGAATGAATCTTTCAGGCATGATTTGTTTAGGTCTGTGAAGTCTACACACATCCTCCATTTCCCATTTTTCTTTTTGATCATCACCATGTTGGCTATCCACTTGGGGTATTGCGACTTCTTGATGGAGCCATTTTCTAGTAGCTTTTCTACCTCCTCGTGAACAACATCATTGATGGTGGGGTTGAATTTTCGGATAGAATGGGATGTTCAATTTGTGTGTGGAAATCTCCTTGTGGATACCCGGTATATCTGCATGGCTGAAAGCAAACAAATATGCGTTAGTTATTAATAATTGACTAAATTTACCTGGTTCTCGGATTTTGCATCCAATGAGTATTTTTGTTGGGGTCGCTGAGATCTAATTAAACGGGGTCGAGGTCCTCTACAGTTGAGTCCACGGCTTTGACACCATTTCGGGGTCCATAATGACATCCCTGGCTTCTTCTTGTGGTGACCTCAACCCTATTGATTTCTATGCTTCTTTTTCCTTATCTTTCTTTTGTTGAGTTGTTGTGCTATCCATGGTGATGCAGTAGCATTCCCGAGATGTGCGTTGTTACCCTCGTTTGTCGAATATTCCCTAAAGAATTGGAAACTTGATCACTTGGTATAAACTGGAGAGGATGACTCTCATAGGATGTATCCATGGTCTTCCTACTATGGCATTGTATGCGGTGCCTTGGTCCATGATATGGAACGTTGTCTCCAGAGTTATGCCACCGACAAGGACAGGGAGTGTAATTTCTCCCATGTCCGTTCAACTACATTGTTAAAACGGGTTAGCGTGATGCAACATGGCACTATCTTGTCCTCGAGTCTCATCTGGTCAAGGACTCGTGGATGGATAATGCACGCTCCACTCCCATCATCTACCATGATACGTTTAACATCAGTATCTAAAATTCATAAAGTAATGACTAGTGAATTTTTGTGAGGGAAAGTCAAACAGTCGGCATGTGACTCGTCAGAAATGATACTTTTCCCTAGTCCATCATATCGTTCGTGGGTGATCGATCTTTTGAGCTTGTGAGTATCAGTGAGCTTAATGCCGTTGATGGAGGCATCGTCGTTTCCACCAATAATCATATTGATGGTGCGAGCTGGTGAGGGCGGCTTCGGCGGGCCTTGACGTTCTCAACCCTTAGCGAAGGTGCTCATTCCCTTGTTGCTCAACAGCTCTTTGAGGTGCCCTTGTTGCAACATGTTCACTACCTCTTGCCTTAAGGTCATGCAATCTTTTGTTTTGTTCCCACATTCCTGGTGGAACTCGCAGAGGGCATCGTATTTCCTGGTACTCGGATTGGACCTTATCCTTGGCGGCCACTTCACCTTTGTTCTGAGTTTCTCCAGGGCAAAAACTATTTCTGTAGGTGAAACACTAAAATTGCAAACTGATAACAAGGGGCATACCTCTCTCGTTCCTGTGAGTCCCCGTTCACGACCTAGATGGGCCATCATCATAGCGGAAGGAAGGAGGGGCGTGGGCCTTGACATAAGAATGATGTCGTTCGTTATTTGGCCGTGAGACTGGGTGAGTCCTCATGTTATCTCTTCGTTTTTTCTTGGGCTCGATATGTACTGATATGAGTCGTCGAGTTAGTTCGTTGAGGTCGTCATCATCTTCTCGGACTTCGGCACAATAGGCATTATAGATTTCGTCCCAAGTGGTTGGAGGGTACTTCATCAACCGGCTAAGCAGCTTTCTAGTCGCTCTTGAACTCTCTCTACTCAAATCGTTTTGAAAGGCTGCGACTGTCATCCCTTCAGACACATTTGGTAAGGTCATCCTTACCTTGTTGAATCGGATGAGGAAGTCGCTCAGTCCCTCTCCTAGGGATTGCTTGATGGCGAAAATGTCATTTACTCTTATTTCAGCTTTCTTGGCCCCGGCATGCACCGTCACGAACTTATTGTTCATTTATTCAGGCGTTTCTATGGAGCTGGCATGATGCTGTGAATACCATGTTAATGCCCCTCCAGTGAGAGTTTCGCCAAATCTCTTCATTAAAATGGAGGGCACATGTTCCTTGGTGAGGCCATTGCCCTTCACGGCGGTGATGTAATGAGTCATATGGTCTTTGGGGTCGGTTATCCCGTTGTATATCCTGAGATATGGTGGAATTTTGATGGTCTTTTGTATGGCATGTAGGGCCGCTTCCTCGCTATACGACTGTTCTACCAACATGTCGGCGTCCTTTTTTGACAGTAGCTTAGGGGCGTTGCATATCTTGTCGACTCGTCCTTGGTGTTCTTTTATTTGGTCTCTAAGCGTTTTGTTCTCATTCTTCATTTCTTTCATTCTTTTCAAAACAGCGGCGAGGACGTCATCACCTACACTGTCAGCAACATTGTGAGCTATACCTGGCATTGGAGGGTCTGGTTGATCGCCTTGTTGGTCCCCTTGTGGTACCATGTGGGCTCTCATGGTTTCTATAGTCGTGCATGAGTCTTGTTTGTTGAGCACGCTTAATAAGGTATCGGGCAGCCATGCTTCGAGGAGCTTTTTCATGGCAGGTGGCGTCCCTTATACTATGGACGTGGAAGCCCCTTTTTCATTTGGTTTTGTTGTGCTGCAGTGAGGGGTAGGCGACCTCTCGAGCCTGGGGAGGCAATATGCGTCACATTATCGCCCAGTTTCATAGCTCTCGTTGATAGCGTTCATGAGGTTATTAGGAACTTCACTTGTCGCCTTAGTTCCGTTTCCTTGGTTACCTGCCATAGAAATTTCTATACAAGCGGAAAGGAGAAAATCTTTGTGGCTCGTTAAGCTAGAAAATCATGTGGGTTGTAGATCTAACGGAAACTAAAAGATTATCTAAGAAAATCCCATAGACCGCGCCAAATTTTTTGACCCAAAATCTAGATCTAGGTTTAAACAATTAGAATTTCTAGTAAAATAGAGTAATCTTAGCCAATGTTAATATTCAAAAAATGTGTTAACCGATTTTGTATGGCAAGACAATACAGGTATAATTGAGTAGCAGTAAATGATGACAATAATGTAATATTCAATGAACCAAGAATGAGGGAGATAGCATTTAATAGCAATAAATAGCAAAGAATGGTATTTAAGTAAATAAAGGCAAGTGAGTCACCTGAAAAGGGTGAGATTCTTTAGTATTTTTTCTGACAATGATGAATGATTGATGAGGCTTTGAATATTCGGATTCTCCTCGAATCGTGGGAGAAAAGTTAGACAAGAATATCAAGAAAAAAGTGTATTTTATATGTGTAAAATACAGCAAGAATCTTTAGTGAATGTCAATGTGTTCTCTTACAAGTGAGTGTTCAATGTCCCTTACAACTATGTCTCTTTCTATTTATAAGGGAACATGTGCCAAAAAATTCTGATAGTACAGATACAAAGAATATCCACTAGAATATTCTCTTTAGAGTCTTATACTAAAACTAGTTGTTATAACTATGTTTAGGACAAATGCTCGTCCTCGACCTTGATCTATGTTGACTCCTCGACCCCGCCCTTCATATCTTGTGAGACCACTTCGACCTTGAGCATGCCCCTTGTCGAAGTCATACTAGTGAAACGTGGCGGGTCTTGAAGGTCCTCTTAATGTTGACATGGTTTAATCATAACTAAGAGAATTTTTTGCCCCTACACATATTAAAAAAAAGTGTCACATAAAATAGAGTAAAAAGATTATACTATTTGGGAGGTCATTTTTCTATTTATTTATTCTGTATATTGAATGACTTTAACACTTTTAATTCTTGATTTTTAATTGAGCAAACTTCATTTATGGTCATCTGCTAGAAACTAATATCAGCTGCTAGCCACAAATTGCAATATGCATTTTATAGCCTAAAATCAACTATAACGGCTAGCCAAATCTCTTCTCCATCTCCGGCCAGAAAATGACTGGATTTCGTCTCTGCCGTTTGGGTCCAATCCATTTTCGGAAACAATTACACTTTCTCCAACTACTCCGACGCACTCAAACCCCTTATGTGCTTAACACAACTCCAACTCAACAACCTCCCCGTCGCGAAAGACTTCAGAATCTTCTCCGGTTTAGCTTCTGACCGATCACCAACTTTTGTAATTCTCCTTATTGGATCAATCAAAGGTCTTATAGGCTACGACGTTCAGTGGCTGGTCGTTAGTGGTCTAATTCAATCGCTTCCTTATTGGGTTATGTGTATTTTCTTATGCATGAGTGGAAACAGTACAACCTGGATGAACACAACCATTTTAGTTACTTGTATTCGTAATTTTAGGGAAAAAAAAAGGGGGACCAGTCAGAGGATTGGCTCCCATTTGGCCCCCAATTATCAATTACTCTCCTATCCTCTGTCGCACCTCGTGAATATCAAACATGAATATTTTATCAATCTCTTATTTGGACCAACTTTTTCATAAAAAATTGTACATGAGGCTAATATTTAAAAGTCATTTTAGATTATGTATTAGATTGGAGAGCATTTCTTTTGAATATTGGTATATTACAAAATATATATACAAAATAGATTGTCACTGTACAAAAATTATACAAAATAGACTGTCATTATATAATTTATATACAATAGACTGTCACTATATAAAAATAGACTGTCATTACACAAAAAATATACAAAATAGATTGTCACTATACAAAAAATATACTATAACTATACAATTTATATATTATAATAGACTGTCATCATACAAATTATATACTGTGAACACCTAATTTTTGCACTATTTTAACACCTCCGAGTTAGTGTTTTGTTATATTAATTATTTTTCTCTAACTTTTGTGTCTTTAATTCCATATTTCCTATCAGAAAAATACCAAAAAGTAGTTCCTTTTTTTTTATTTGTGCATTTTTAGTATTAAAATAGACTAGTTTAAATTTAAGGGGTAAGGAATGGGCCGAATTTGAGGCAAATTGGCGGCCCAAATCAGCCAACCCAGTCCAAATATTGACTTGCCAAGACCTAGATCAAAACAACGTAGTTTCACTTAATGAAGCTGGGAGAAAATCTCATCCATTCAATCCCTTCAATCCAACGGATCACATTTCATCTCCCTTTCCAAATAAAACAACCAAAAAATTAGATTTTTTGGGCCATTTACCCAAACCCTAGAGACCTCTCACTTGCCATCTCTCCTCTCTCTCTAACCCTTCTCTTAAGCCCCCGCCTCCACCACTGCCACCACTGTGCGCCGACGCCGGTGGTGCTCCAAACTTTCACCATTTCCTCGTCTCTTCATCCTTTACTCATTCGAACCCCAAATCCTCAAACTCTATCTCAATCTCCATGAATCTTCAAAAAACCGAAACCCTAGCCGCCTATTTCTCCTCAAATTTGACAAGTTTGAGACCCCACCACCACTTAATACCTACATGAATGTGTAGGTCTCCCCCTAATCTACCGTTATTTCTTGGTTTGAAGACGAAACTTCGGTGGATCATTTCCGGCGGGTTGCTGACCATTTCTACTTTGGCTCGAACAAGCCTTTCTTGTTGCTGAGTTCGTTATTGGACTTCAGTTTGATTGAAGATGATAGTGATGGGCTAGTAACAAGAAGAACATGTCCGACATCAAAACTTCATCCATCACTGCCCGAATCACCACCACTGCCGCACCATCACTGTTTCAGACACTCGAGTTTCTGGTACTCCCTTGTGCCCCATTTCTTTTTCTTTTTCTTTGTGTTTCATTGTAGTTTGTTTAAATCTAAAATTTCTGATTTTCTTTCTTTTTTTGATCATGTGTTTTATTTATCTTTAATTAGTCGTTAGTTAGTTTAGAGTCAGTAATGATTAGTCTCGCTCGTTGATTCCAAATTATTGTGTTGTTCGGATTCCTATCTCATAAGTTCTGCTAGTAGTGTTTGGAGTTAGTTTTAGATTCAAGTTTGTAAATTTTAGCTTCAATTGTAGTTTCTGTTATTTCACGTTTAATTCGTCGTGCTAATTAACTGGAGTTTCAACTTTTTTTTTAAACAAAATCTCTGGTCAGTTTAGTTTAATTGAAGGTTTAAAGTATGTTTCTCATGTGATTATTGTTTACTATGGTTAATTCATGTTAAATAGGGTATATTGATATAGTTAGACATTTAACTAAGATAGTCAGTCACTCGTTAGATTCCTCGGTTGTTGGATTTTTGTTGTAGTTGATCGTTCACTCAATTAGGATCGTTTTGTTTGAGACGCACATGTTTCGTGGTCGAATTTACCATCAAGTTAAAGAGTTCTTAATATATGTGTGGTATGCTTTTGTTTGGTTTAGCTTAATTGTCTGAGTTTTGGTTTGTTGGTAAAGTTCTGCCCTTTTACTACCAGATTTGGCCAATCCAAGTCTGGTTTGAGATCTATTTCTGCTGAATGAATGAATGGACGATAAGGGGGAAGGGTAATAAGGGGATACTTGAGTGTAAGGCCTTTGTTTGATTGCTTTTACTGTTGCGGACTGTTTTGGAGTATAATACTCCAAAAATCTGTCCACGGTTGGTAAAGCAGACTGTTCATTGGACAAATTTCTAGTTTTAGACAGGTTTTTGGTCAAAAGTCTATTATTTTGGATAAATTTCTGGTTAAAACAAATATGTCTCAATAGTCCTTCTCTTCTCCTATAAAGGTGAGGTCTTTACACACATCAGAGGACACTTCCTTACTCACTGAAAAAGGGACACCACTTGAAAGCAAAAAAAAAAAGAGATCAACTTAACATCTTTAGTAAGTTGAAAAGAAAGTTAAAACCCGTGAGCTTTGTGAGTCGATTCTTAAGTGTAAAACCTTTAAGAAAGTAGAGGAATATTGTAAAAAATTCCAGAGTGACTCATTGTTGGTTTCAATTACTTTGTTGGTCATCTTTGGTTCATTTTCTTTGGTTTAAGAGCTGTTGGTTGTTGCTGTTGATTTCTATTATTTGATCCATTGCTGATACTTATCTTTCTGCTACCAGGTATTCCTTTTTAGTGGTGATGTAATTTCAGAGTGCAAGTGAAGAAATTTGAGTTCCTCAGTTTATTTTGCTGCCATGAAAATATTTTGCTCAGAGTGTTCTAAACATGCTTTAAAGACCACTGGAATAAAAGACGAATGTTTGAGTTATGATTATGTAAAACATCATTTGTTTGTGTGTTTAACTTAGGGGAAATGAGCATTGAAAGGAAGAATAAAGTCATATGTATATTAGTTACATAATGTACATCTGTTTGGGACAATATGTTGTGTGTTTAAATTTCTATTTACCTTCTTCTAATCATTGAAAGGAGGACATATCTTACATTGTTCATATTAAGCTCCTTGATAAGATCACGTTAAAGATGATGATTGGGGTTGTCTGATTGTTTCAACAGAATTAGGTAAGGAAAATTGACTGGTTCACAATTATTAAGATTTAAAGATCTGACTATCATGAGTCCAATTTGATGTCAAGTTTTAAAAAAGGGACCATTATGTTCTTGTATAAATAGCTTCTTGATTAACTTTTATGTAATGATTTTTGCTTTTGGTTCATGTTCGTACACATTGAAACTATATGTTCAGTGCTATGAGATATGGTAGTGTGGGTATTGATTTGTTGTTACAAGCATGTCATAATGTTTCACAGGTAAAAAAATAATTAACTTAGTATAGTTGTAGTCACGCATGAAGTAGGATGAGACAAAAAGTGACTCTTGTTTAAATGTTGGACTACTAGGTCGTTTAAACCTTAAGAGAAGAGAAAAATGGTCCATAGGTAATGAAACAATGTGCTGGCCCAATTTTATTGTCATATATTTTCAATAACAATTAGTTTTTTTTATATAACTGAATAACCTAATCACCTTAATAGTCAATTTAAACGTAAGGCAATTAGTAGGCACGCTTTAACTCACGGAATCTCTTGCGTAGCGTGATGTTTAACATTCAATAAAGTAATTCAATAATCTCATATCATACTTATTAGTTTTAGTTAATTTTTAATTTAGTTAATCCTTTGTTGAAATCGCGGGTTCTCTTGCGTAGCGCGACAGTTGACTTTCAAATTTTCAAGAGCTAATTTTCTCAAGTGTAGTAACTTTTGAAGGTATTACAAATAATTGATTGTCATGATTCCGGATTCGCTTACGAGGCGCAATTATGACAGGTTGATGAATTTTGTTATTCGATCATGCATTCGCTTGCATAGCGTGGTTATGACAACGTAATATTATCCAAATTATTTTGTTTAGTAATTCTAATAATCGAGAAGTAAGAGCGGATAGGTAAAACATAAAAAAATCATATAAATCATAGTTTGTCCATAATTAATTAAAGCCAAGTTTAAGTCAATAAAGCGACCGTGCTAGAACTACGGGACTCGGGGAATGTCTTATAACTTCTCCCCGGTCAACAGAATTCCTTACCCGAACTTTATTTTCGCGGACCAATAAAAAGAGAGTCAGATCTTCCTTTGATTAGGGATTCAAATAAAAGGTGACTTGGAACACCCAAGAAGTGGTGACTCTGAGCAATAAAATAATCCTTATTTCAAAATTGTCACCTTAATTGGAAAAACTCTTTAACCCACAACAATCCAATAATATATATCTTCTAGGGGTTAGAAAAGAGGTGTGACATATACAAAATAAATCACTCTTCCCAGAAGTAGAAGCAGTTTTGACTTTTCTCCTTACCAAGAATACCATTAACAAAATATACTATATACCAAAATAACTACTAAACCTAATACTTAGGATATTAATGTATAAATATTTCTTATTATTTTTAGGATAGCTTTCTAATATATTGTGACTTTAGGGGCGAATGATTTTATATTTGTTGAACGATTTTTAATATATTTAATTTATATTAAAAGAATTAAGTATTTTTAAATTTTATTTTCATATTTTACTTAAATAAAATAAAAAGATTTAATAATTGCATGTAATAATAAATTTTTGAGATTATTAATTTACTTATAATACTAACTATTAAGTAAATCTTTTAATGTCCTTATTCGTAATTTGATACTTAAAAACACTTTCTAAAAAACTTGGCCACACATAAATTATTGCTCAAAAGTGTATTTCAGAGTGAATAGACAAACACAAACTGTTTCTCTTCAAAAACATTTTTGAAAAAAGCACTTCTCAAAATAAGTTGATTTTTCCAGCTTGGCCAAACATGATCTTTTTACCCTTAATCTATTGCAGAAATTAAAGTGCCTCTTGTCATTGAAGTTGTGAAGGTGATGTAGTTGAACTACAAGTTAATTTATCAATTTCTAAACATTAAATCGTCCGAAATCATTAAATGGTGACGCGTTTAAAATTCTTAAATTTCATAATAAAAACACAATAACTTTAACAACAACCAAAAGAAATGCAAAACCCCCATGTGGAGGACTGGGAAAGGTATTGGACGTGTGGGTCAGGGAGGAAAATAATGTCCAAAATTTCACATGGCAAAAGAGTAAATCACGGCAACAACCCTACATTTTTGGCTAAACACCAAAATGGGCCCCACAACTTTGGATCCCATCATCTTCAATCCCCAAATCCTTCCGTCTAATTCCAAATACTGTCATCAACTAAATGGGTCACCGCTAGTTATTTTTTAATTCTTTTTTTTTTTAACTTATAGACAATGGTTAATTAGTAAATGGTTTAATGCTATATTGGAGTAAAAATATATTATTTTACCATGGTTAAGAAAATACTACTGTAAGTGTTTATGAAAGCCGTCATATGTATTTAATAGTTTGGTACAAGTGCTTGTTATAATTAATATTTACCATTATTATCTTAATTAAAGCCGTATGAAATGAACCACTCCTATAGGTACTCTTACAATATTTTGATATTTAATTAATTTTATCATCCATATAAGAACATCTCATTAAATATAAAATAGAAAAGTTAAATCTATAGAGTTTACAAGTATATAACGGTGTTAATTTTTTTAGAATAAAAAACAAAAGTATCACATAAACCCAAAATATTTTATGAGGGATAATAATAATAATAATAATAATAATAATAATAATAATAAATAAATAAATAAATAATAGATAGAGTATCCAAATGGAGCTGCCCATTAGCAGAAGATTTTATGACGCTTCTTGCTCAATATTTCTAACCGTCAAGATCAATAAACACCATTTATTCTTCCGTTTTCCACGTAACAATTCAAGATTGAGAGACTATCCAAACGCAATAAGCAACCTCACGCGGAAACTACACTTAATGAATATCTATTTTCTGGGTTTTCACCCGATGTTCGGTATTCTTATTAAGGCTCGATTAAATCCTGATTTGTGTCAGATTATATTGAAAGGTAAAACGCTCCCTAACAAAGGTGACTTCATACTCAGGGCTCGAACTCGAGGCCTCTGATTAAGGACGAATGAGTATTTACTAGTTACTACTCTACCACAATCCATATTGGTTACATGTATGAATATCATATTTCATGTGTGCGTAGAAGAAACAAAATATTTGAATTTATCGGTATGACGTGTACAGAGTGGCGAAGCCAGAAATATTTCAAAGGGTGTTCAAACTTGAAAGAACTAAAAAAAAGATTCCCAACAAAGGGTGTTCAATATATAGTTTATACATCTAAAATCAATATTTTACTTATATACGCAGTGTAATTTTTTATATATTTTGATGAAGGGTGATCAGTTGACCACCCTTTGTTAAATTAAATTAAATCTGTGAGTAGTCTAAGAATATTTATTAGACAATCCTTCAACCATTTAATTGTAGAATTGTAATTGACTTAATTAGTTTAATACTAGTACTACTTAAAGAAGAATGATTGACGTACCATGAGTAGAAACTAGAAACAACGTATTCAAATTGGAGATTTTGGATGACCTTATGTTGACAGTCCTAATCTTTTCTGTTAACGAAAAATTAATTTCTCTTGCTAATTGCACTGTGAAAAAGTAGTCCACTATGAGTATTAAAGAATTAAGTATTTTGCTAGATTTGATTCTACTACAAAGAAATAGAATAATGCAAAATCTCATTAGTTTATGGTTTTATTGCATGGATTACGGAGAAAAAGTGTTCAAAATTTATAAAGCAGAGGGACCTGTCTTTAGACATTCGGTCAAAATTATCAGTGCCTTGAATGGCTCCCTCGTTTCTCTGTCCATAGGAGTGCTTCATTTCTACTACTTCCTCCCTTAATGTATCTCAACTTGTTTGACTAGCTATAAAATTTAACAAAAAATAAAAAATTTATAATTTATAATTCTAAACAAGTTAAAAAAAATCTAAAGTATTTGTGTGGTTATAAGAGTTTCTCATTAAAAATATAATTATAAGTATAAATTAAATTATTTTTAAATTTAAAAAGGGATAATTCTATTTTGAACGGACCAAAAAAAAAATATGTTTACATCAATTAAAATATATGAAGTATTAGTTATTGGTTTACGTAAACTTGATAGCTTTATATATATATTAAACTCGATATTTATTATAATATTAACTTAAAAATGACGTAGAAATTCATAAACTTTAAATTGTGAATTTGGTTCTACCATCCGGCATCCTTAATGTCTTTCTTTATCCTTTGGATGATAGTATTATAAAATCCAATTCATCTTATATGATGTTATTTAATTGGACATATAATTTATAAAAACAAAAAAATTTGAACAGTTAGAACTTGTGATCTCAGCATTGATTATAATATGCCACTAAAAATAAAGCGAAATGAAGTTAAAACTGTTGCAATTATAGAAATGTAATCGATTTTGAAACAAGAGGGACAGTGACATAAATGGAACATAAGGACAAGTGAAGAACACTAGTCCTTAATCCTTAAACCCTTTTATATACTACCCTCTTCCTTCTTCTTTCTTCTTATCCTTACATCTATTACTTCTCTCTGCAAATATGGTGGTGAAGGTTTCAGTTTTGCTTCTTTTCTCATTGCTCTTCACTGTCTCTGCCGTTCGCCCACCTCCTCCTCTTGAAGGTACTTACTATAAACCTCAAAGATTTAACCTTTTAATATGCTTATCTAAGCTATAATTTACTTCTTATTACTTAATATTGTCATTTTGGTTAATATAAAAATGCAATCTTGGAAATAGCTCCTACCAAGAAGTGCTACCTTCCAGCTGCTCCACTAGTTGTTGACTGTAAACTTTATATTGTGCACTTACTTATGTGTTCAAGAATGTTTATTTCTGAAATGTTATTCAGCTTTGTATAGAGAGGAGAGTTCACATTGTAAAAGAGCATTTACTTAGGCTTCACACTATATCTCCGTTTTATGAGCTGCTTTGTTGTTCATAAAAAGTAAACTGCTCTTGTTTGTGGCTATAGGTTTGTGTATTTTTTGGTGTTAACAGGGGAAGAGGTTGAATCTGTCCTCGACATTCTGCTAGGATCTGTACTTCTATATAGTATGTTACTCTTGTTTGCTTGATCGGGTTTTTCTTTTTAAACGGTGAGGGGTAAGGTAGAAGCCGATTCAGTATTTAAATTTGATGGGTACCATATTTATTTTTCTCACCTTTAAATCTGTAGTGGTCTTGCAACTATGGCTTCAGAACTTAGTATTGTTGAAGTTGTAGTGATATTTCACATATAGTATGTTCCGCCTAAAAAATACTGGAACTACATTGCATCCACCTCTGACAAAGGTTGTATCTGTGCTCAAGAGAGCAGGGTTTTCATGTAATGAACGTTTTCTTGGATAGCTATGTTGCGGTTGATGATTGATTAAATATTCTGTTTTCAGGACTACTTCCAAATGGGAATTTTGAAGAGCAGCCAAAGCCAAAAGACCTCAAGAAAAAAGCAGTACTTGTAGGCAAATATGCTTTGCCCAAGTGGGAAATCAACGGCTTTGTGGAGTATATCTCCGGCGGTCCACAGCCCGGTGGAATGTACTTCCCTGTCGCCCACGGCGTCCATGCCGTGAGGCTAGGGAATAATGCCTCAATTTCTCAAACAATTCCAGTAAAGAAAGGCTCTTTATATGCACTCACATTTGGGGCATCAAGAACCTGTGCTCAAGATGAGGTCTTGAGGGTGTCGGTGCCTCCTCAAACCGGGGACCTTCCGTTGCAGACCCTTTATAGCAGCAATGGCGGTGACACTTATGCTTGGGGTTTCTATGCTACTTCTAATGTAGTTAAAGTTATCTTTCATAATCCTGGAGTTCAAGAGGATCCAGCTTGTGGTCCACTCTTGGATGCTGTTGCTATCAAAGAACTTTTCCCTCCTCACCCAACCCGAGGTATGTTTTCGAACTTTACTTGGTCTTTTATCTGTTTTTTCTTTGATTGTCATTATTTGATCAAAGGTAATGTTAAAGATGTCTTATTAGTGGATCTAATACTTCAAAGGTATATGAAGAATTCCTATCAAATGGGTACCTATTCTTAGATATTTTATATTTCTTTGTAAGGAGATGGCCAAAAAAACCAAGATGGATATAGAGGACTCATGTAGCTAATATATAGGATGACCTTATTCAGTATTGTGTGATAGTTGATTGTTTGATATATTTCAATTGTTTCTCTGAAGTTTACTAGTATATGTTATGTTATCATCTCAAAAGATTTGTTTCTCTAAAGTTCACTGTATTTTGATATCATTGCTTGTTGAACCTGTGAATAGGATAGGATTCTATACAAAGTTATAAACTTTTTAATATGTTGAACGTCTCTTTTCACTAATATGTTCTCCATGTCATTCATCTGCCTTAAATGTTTTTGTTGTTATGGCTAGTGAAATGATACATTTATATATAACCATTTATCCAATATATGAAGGATTATGTTGGGGTGCAAGTGTGTGAAATTTTTGTTTTCTTGATTTTGCTCTTTGGTGTCCCCTGCAGTGAACTTGGTTAAAAATGCTGGTTTTGAAGAAGGACCTCACCTCTTGATAAACTCGTCGCACGGAGTCCTTCTCCCTCCCAAACAGGAAGATTTGACATCCCCACTTCCAGGCTGGATCATTGAGTCACTCAAAGCTGTGAAATTCTTGGATTCAGCTCATTTCAATGTCCCGTTTGGCCGAGCTGCAGTGGAACTGCTTGCAGGTAGAGAAAGTGCCATTGCCCAAATCATTAGGACAGTGCCTAAGAAGGTGTATGCCTTTGCATTCACTGTTGGTGATGCAAAGAACGGTTGTCATGGCGATATGATGGTTGAAGCATTCGCCGCTAAAGAAACATTCAAAGTTCCCTTCAAGTCACAAGGAAAAGGCAGCTTTAAAACTGTTAGTTTTAAGTTCACAGCTATCGCAGACAGGACAAGAATTACTTTCTACAGCTCTTTTTACCACACAAAGATCAATGACTATGGAGCTCTTTGTGGCCCTGTCGTGGATGAAGTCAAGGTGACCCCTGTTGCTTAGAAATACACTCAGAGCTTTTGTAATGGTCAATAGAGTTTTTTTTTTTGCAATGTCATTTCATGCTTATCAAAGCTACCACTATGAGGCAATTGCTGTATTTTACCTATGTGATTGCTTAATACTATGAATTAGATGCCTGCTGTGAGACTCGTGTACTGTTGCTTCCAAGGAAGTGTGGAGTTGAACTTCCTCTCCTTTACTATGTGCACTTGATGTTTCAAACTTTTCATGTTTCTTGAAGGAGGAAATATAAATTACATTACCAATCCGATTACTTTAGCCACTTGGTTGGATTTTTTTGTTATACGGGTTCTGTCTCATTTCTTTGTAAAACTAGCACTGGCTAGCCAGTTTTCTGACCGGTCATTCAAAAATAGCCGGCGTTTGCAAAGTCATAGAAAAATAGTCACTATTTTGTTGCAACACGGAAAGTTCCAGCATAATATACCGGAGATCGGTGTACCCGTGTATGAATTTCCAGCATAATATGCTGGAACTCCAACACGTGGAAAGTTTCAGCATAATATACTGGAGATTGGAGCACCTGTGTAAAAACTTCCAGCATATTATGCCGGACCGGTAATATACTGGAACTCCAATATACTTATGCTAGAATTCCAGTATATTATGTTGGAGTATTTTCCAGATTTTGAACAGTGTTTTCGTTCAGATTTATCTTTACATGAAAAATGGCTAAATTTCGATTATTTTTGAAATTGTGGCTATTTTTGAATGATCACTTGTAAATCTGACTATTTTTGAATTTCTCCCAATTTCTTTGGCTACTTTTTAAAAAAAACTTATTACAGGTCCAAAACTTGTGCTACTACTTCAGTTTTATGCTCTATATGAACAATTTGCAACACTTAGAAGTTTCCAATTTTGATTGATAAATTACCTGCTGAATTCGGGGTCGTAAGAGTCAAACTACATGATATTGACTGAAATTTAAGTATATTATTTCGTCTATATTACAATTTTAAAGTTACTCTTTTAGAAAATGCTTTGATTTAGAGAGTATCCAATATAATAAAAAATGGGTCTAAGTTGAACGTCACATAATAAGCTAAGAATTATAAACAAATTTGGATAGGGGGCATATTTCAATAGGGCAATACTCAAAAACACATTGGAATCTTCCCCTCTTCAATGCATACCCCAAAACAGTGTTTCTGGTTTATGGCCTTACCTCAAAAGAAGAAACAGCCTTTTCTCTAACCTTAATATGCTTGAACATATACTGTTTTGTTCTCTTGAATTGCACCCAAAAAGACAGAAACAACTATCCAAGGTGTAAAGTTGACATCACTCTTTAAAACAAGTTTAAGTTCACCTACATTCTCAATTTGCTTATTGCTAAAAAAAACAAAAATAAAAATAGTGCACCATCAGCCAAGTAATAATGAATATAACAACAGATAATTATGACTTCTCCAAAGATGAGAGGGTGTTCAATGGGATTTACTCTATTCATTTCTTATTATAAGATTAATAAAAAAGAGATTCAAATAGTCCCTTTGTCATACAACTTATAGAGAATCAAACTCCTTTTCTATGGAATGGTTAGTCCAATGTACTATGGCTTATAGTGATTCAAGTCATCTGCTTGTAGTGCCAATGCCCGTCTGATACAATGGAGAGATCTCTGCCATAAAAGAGAGCTCATGAGACAAGGATTCTTCATTTGCTATCATCCAAAATGCCCACAAGACACTTCTCCAACAGAAATTCAGCATTAACCCAGGCATGGTATTTGTCTGAACAAAGTGTTTAAGAATGCAAGTTTTGATGAAACAAAGGAAATTCAGACTCTAAGCAAAGAATACTAGTGTTGCAAACTCTCTTAACAATAGAAAGTTCTTTGCCCTGCCATTCGTCAGATCCATTTAAGAAAGTATATCCTTATTGCCTTTGAAAAGGCTCATAATTTTACTTCAATTATCATCCCATCACAATTGTTAATCACTTTTTCCGAGCATCTCGACTAATCCACCAGGCAGTCTATCCAACCCACAAGCATAGGTCACCAAGTTAATCATACCGACTAAAGTTGGACCACATGGGCTCACACCAATAGTTGTAACTATGATTCAAACCTGGAATCTGAAGGTGGTTACTCCCACGCTTCAACCACTAGACCATCGGGGACAACGACCATTATAAATATTTCCTATATGCTCTCTCTCTCTCTCTCTTTGTGTGTGTGTTGAGGCAGGGAGGAGGGGAATCAGGGCAGGGTGAGGAGGGTCAGGATAACTTTAGCAGATTAGAATAATGTACAAATGGTACACATAAAGCCTGACGTTAGTATTGCTGATGGAAGAGGAGCTCCATCAGCAATGGCAGAAGAGGATCCACCTTTCATGTTCTGTGTATAGCCAATCCGACAATTAGTAATTTTTAACAGATTCGATATGGAGATCACGTTAAACTTTGGTTGAATTTAGTACGGCTATATGAGTTTTACCAACTACGAAAATAACAAGAGCTAGCAGAGGATACTAAACAATGCCGTGCAATCTTTTCCTACGGCCTTCATCAGCATGTCAACACCTGAAAAAGAGAAGGTAAGCAAACTGATCCAAGTAAATAAAATTCATAACTTAATATCTTTTCTTGGTTATTGCTAAAGGAATATATTGAATGCATGACAAGTTGAATAGCAAAACATGCAGAAATTGTGAGGAATGTGAAAAAAACAACGGCGCAGAGAATAGACAAGTATCTTAGAGTGAAAACAAATTACATGAGATAGAAAGCGGGAAAGGAATAATGAACTTCTTATGTACGCTTCTGTCAAAGCATCATTTGAAAATTTGAAAGTGAAAATGTTGTCAGTTGATCTCGCAGTTGTACAACTTCAGCAACAGCTATTGACATCATAATATTTCCATCTTTTATAAATTCCATGACAGTTTATCAGTTATCACTTGTACAAATAGGTCAAAATACTAAAGGAAATCAAAAGAACTGTCATGTCAGATACAAAAGAACTTTTGACTTGAAAAAGAATTTCAAGTTCTTGACAATTCTGGAATCTTTACCAGCAATCCGGCATATCACCAAATCCATAAACATTCTTTTTTTACTATACATAAAGAGGAGTTGAACTACAATGAATCATGAGGATTCCAGCTAAAAAGAACTAAAGAAGTCTAATTTCCAGGCTTTAGAAGGAATTCTATTTAAGAGGCTCACTTGAGCCCCTCCAAAGTCCAGAATCTGCCCCCAGCCTCGGATAATTCCCAGAAAAGAAAAAAAAGAACAGAATGCATTAACAGACAATGACTTCCAAATTGAGAGCACATGGAAATCAGGAAACAATTAGGTCAGAAAAGATTATCCCAGTGGTTCTCTGATAATGTTTTCAGAAGGGATTCCCAAGGCAAGGAAGGCGGCAGAGAATGTATACTTTTACAGATGAGTTAAATATGCTGGTTTCCTAGGTTCTCCTTCAATGCAGCATACATCCAGTATGGCGATTATATGATTTACTGCTTACTGAGAGCAACATTTAGCATATAACTTAGGTCCATAAACATCATGCCACCCTCCATCATCCCATCCCTTCCATATCCTCTTCATAAAAGCAGGGAATTGGGGAAGCACCCTCACAGTCAAGTCTCACATGATGATATACATGGACCAAAGATTATATCTTCAAAAACCTTCCCCTTTGAGATTTATCTTTTTGGGGCAAAGAAGTTTTATTTGGAATTCTAGCACCAAGTTGATGCTGTGTGGAGCTATAAAAGCCTTCTCTGGACTATTTGGCCTATGTGTCCATGGACTCAATGAGATCCAATACATTGTCAGTGTTATTTACAAAAGCAATACTGCACCAAAAACTTATGTATTGTAAGCATCGGATCTTTTCAAAAGATAAAACAAAAGATTTCTCTAAAACATCTATGGTTCCTCTTACCAGGATGTCCAAAGTATACATATAAGGAATAGTTCTCAACTATCTCCTGTGGCCGTTCTTGAGAAACCTTCTAAATTTTGTTACTCATAATTTCTGGTTCTCATGTTATACTAAGGAATTTATAAAAAATACACACATTGCCTCAAAAGGTCAGTTAGATCACAAGAACATTGGCAAATGAAAGAGAACATAGTAAAGGGAGACTAACATGAGAAATTCAAGGTTACAATTAAAGTTAATGCTCAGTAGAAATGAAAAAATCTAAGAGGCAAGGTCAACACACTTATAAGCTATATCAAATGGTACAAAGTTTCTACGGCATTATACCACACGTAATATTTAAATATTCATTACACCCAGGGCAATGTGAGCCTCACTGAACCTGTCGCATCAAGATGCAAGAACATAACTGTACAAACTCCTTTGGTATGTATGGCCCACCTCGCAATCCCACCCACTACGGAAACTCTTCATGTATACTCAGGGAGAATGAATTTCAAACAATGAATGATGTAGCTCACCAGCAAGACTCATCTAAATAACTAGTTAAAGACTCAGAAGCAAAAGAAAATGTCAAATTGTATGCCAGTAAGTTGACAAGCTGGCAAGCTCACACTCTTAATTGAAACACCGAGTATCTTTGAGGAGAAAAGAACTATTGAGATTGAAATGCATCTGGCATAACATGGTACAGTTGAAAGGCAAGATGGGACAAAAAATAATTTCCATAACTAATTAACGAGATAGAGCAAAGCATAGATTTGATCCGTACCTCCTGGGTGAAACTTCATGTATGGTGTTATATTGTACACATGACCTTTAAGAACAGTCCACATTGCATCTTCATTTTGGTGTTGCTTGACTTCATTTATCGATATAAGTCTCCTATTGGACTGTCCTTTCAATCCTGAACAATAGATACATGAAGAGTGGAATAAGAAGCACAAGAAAGAGAAGTTCCACAGGAGGAAGCCAACCAAGTGACCGACAATTATGCACTAACAATATGCCAGACTTTAGGTCTTAAAGAAGTTTTCTCATTTCATATCACATAGGATAGAAAATTACTGTAAGACAACAAGGATTTGCATGCTCCCTTCATTTGTTTACTCAACTTCTGTTATAGGAGAGAGAAATTCTTAGATGTATAGTAGACCAGCCATAGTTATGAGTACCTTGGTTTAGTGCATCAAGGCATCTGAAGATTGATTTCAAAGGACATGTAAAATGAAAATTAACTGCAGAGCAAGCTGCAATATTGCAAGGTCTTACAATTCCATGTTGGTGAGTAATAGCTACTTCCCGTTTCCCATTAAAGCATGTTCTCGATTTGAGGCTTAGACACTCACACGATACATGATCAACTTCACTTGTAATAAAAGAGTAGTATGCATCATTTTTTATAATAAAACAGTAAAGTGTATTAACACAATATCATCTGCAAGTATCATGCACCATGGAACCTCATCCTACACGCAATAGGTACTTGTCCAGAGTTTTTACATGGAATAAAATTTTCATATCACATGACTTGTTAGAGAACTTCTATGTTTAGAGGACCTTATCCTAAAAGACAAACTATTTAATAATGGAAATGAAATGAGCCCACAATAAAGTGGCATAGCTTTATTGCATGATCTACTGAAGTAGTTCTTTCATTCAACGGAAGCCTCTTACACCAAAAGCTTTCATTGCTAAAATGGCTTGTAGGATTTCCAATTAGCCTTGGTATCAGAGCTCATGAAAAGCTCATGAAGCAAAAGTTATGCAACATCGCATCCGAAGCCTCGGAAATGGACTACAAGAGCATATACAAGTTTTCTGGTCCATTATTGGACAGGATTTTTAGGCTCTATTACCGCTCAAGTTAAGAAAGAATGCAATATCAAGTATTAGACCAGAAACTCACATATTCATTCCTTATCTTGTGCTACCTAATGGATTTAACGAGCCAAGTCCAGCTGATGTATTAACTACTTTCATTAGCAAAAGAAACTACAAATGTGTCTAGGCATAGCAACAAAATCATATTTTACATGATATAGAATAATGCAAACAAGTTATACGTCTTCTTTGTTATTCTAGAAAGCATTTCACATATGTAGTACTATACGTATACGTCTATTGAATTATAACCTGTATAAAACTCGCTGAAATAAAGCCAAAACGGAAAACTTGGAAATGCATTTATAGCCTGTTTCTTTTCTATCCTTATCAATATATGATTGGAAGAATGACAAATATCGGAATAAAGAGCGGAAGATTTACACCAAGAGATTCTTACCTGCAAGGTCAGGATGTGTTCTTGTAAGCTTAAGCCAGTCCATCTGGCTATAACCCTTCTCAAAGGGAACCTTGGCTCGAGCTGCAGGCTTCCTAGCAGGCTTTATCTGTTCCTTAGAAACTTTGACCGAAGATTCACTATCTCTTGATCCTACTTGACCAGAAGTTCCGCTCACTTGCTTGCCTGGAGATGTGTCTATAACATTGAAAGACAAAGAACCAACTGTTCCCTCCTTCTTTGTGGTAGCATTGCTGCCCAATTTACCTTCCCATGGTGCATCATTATTTTGATTAATACCAGCATCATCTGAGGGCTCATCTTTTATTCTAATTTCGCTAATATCTTGAGCGAACTTCTGTGCGTCTACATTATCAGGTCCACTAACCTAAAAAGCCCATTAGATCTTTCAGGTTCAACTGATAAAAGGGGAATTTAACAAGGTAATACAACTTGATCTTCAAGCATGAATGTCTCGCATGTCCTTCATTACATGCTGTTATTACTTATTATCTCACTTACCTGACAGAACGTGAAATCGTCATCATTAGCCATTGCTAGCTCAGCTGTGGAATGACACCAACCAAAAAGGTCCTCTTCAAGGAATCTGGTGAAAATAAAAAAATTAACATTGATAACAAAAGTCAGTTCCTCTTCCTTTTCCACGCTCATCATTCTTCTAAAATTGTTAATTTTTATTTAAAAGGCACAGTATTAAAGTAGTCGTCTATTGTCCAGTAGGGTGATATGAGGGCGCCATATAGCTGACATTAGTATTTGTATTCAAAGACGGTGGTGCATAGCTTTAAGCGACGATGCAAGAGCTTTTAATAACATTGGCTAAATCATGCACAAGTAATGAAGAAAAGGGTCAAATTTTTCACCTATCAAAGCAGTTTAACTTACGACCAACTTGAAGAAACTCTACAACATACCTAAAATCATGAATTTAAGGCACCGAGATTGATCACGTTTAGCTGATGTTTACCAAAATCATCAAGTTCATCCCAAACACAAGTAACCAAAAAAAGAGTCAACTCTCAATCAATCAAGCAAGCAGTTAAACTCTCAATCAAGTTCAAGAAAACCTACAACACTCATAATATCATGAAATCAAAGAACCACATTAATCACATTAGCTTAAATCCATCAAAAACCCCATTCTCATCCCAATTTGGTAATCAGTAAAAGGGTCCACTTTTCAATTTCCACCAATCAATCAAGCAATTAACTTTGAATCAAGTCAAAGAATTCTAAAATGGCCAGAAAGTTAGGGACTTTTTTGGAAATAACCCAACACATATGTCGGATAACTGTCACAACTCTTCACAGACTCAAACAACAAATGCTCAGATATTCAGAAACTAAACATAGTTCAAAATTTTCACTATATTGGAAAGAAATTCTGCTTTGCAGAGGGTGTTAAAATTCAAATTCACCTTTCTCTTGTGATACTGATGTGTTGTTTTTCTCTGCTTGCTGCTTCTGGGAGCTGATCTTTTTTTTTTTTCGCCTCTTAACTGCTACAATGACGCAATGTTCGTTCAAAGATGATTGGCGGACTAGCTACGCTACATTGTTGAGTTTCTTCACCCTTTCTAATTCGTTATTCTGCCTGCATTAGGTGTGGTACCATTTGCATAAAGAGGAGCACCACCAACAGTAGCATTTTGATTTTGTTTTGTAAATTTACAATGTAACCCCCTAACTACTTACAACATAACAAAACTGCCCAAAACGATGTGTAAATGAGGTGACGAGGGTCGTATGTGTGATTTATGATCGGATTTGACCCAGGCTGCTCTTATTACCTTTTTTTGATTGAGAGGTTTCTGCATTACTTATTTGAGTTTATGTTCCATGCTAGAGATCATGCTTTAGGATTGACCAAGTTGGGTGTTTGTCATATTGTTACTAATTTGGTCATTTACTTTCTTTTTGTTAATCTTGATTTTGATGACATGTTTTTTAAGAGCTTGTTTGGAAAGTCACCTAAGAATTGAATTTGGGTATAATTAAGTGTAAATACATAGTTTAGTATGTTTGTTTGGCCATGTAATTACCTGGTTAGCATGGAATTTGGTTTAATTGGAGAAATGTAATTACACTCTTCAATTCTCAAGGGAAGGTGATAATTGGTGGTAATTACACTATGTCATTACAAGGTTACTTTTAATTTATTTTCTTTTTGTTTTTATTTTAATTTGCTTTCTTTATAAATTTTATTTCCATTATTGTAATTTCTTTTCATTTTAGTTTTTTTTATATTTTATTTTTACTTTTTAATTTGAAAATATAATTTTCTTTGTACATTATTTATCTATTATTTCTCTACCTTAACTTCTTGTGATTCATATAATTGCTCGTATATTTTATTTATTATCTTTTTATTTTAATTTATTTTCATTATTTTAATTTCTTTTCATTTTAGTTTTTTATATTTTATTTTAATATTTAATTATAATTTTATTTGTACATTAATTATCTATTTTTACTTCTTGTGATTCCATGTAATTGCTCATATATTTTATTTCTTATTTATTTTATTTTTTATTTAGCGTAACTGCGTTATTATTCTAGAATTTGAAATATGATAAAAAAAATTGGATTTTAAAATTATGTTATATTTATAGTTTCAATTTACTTGTTTTAGTAGTATTGGCTTGTTATTTCATATTGCATGTTATTCATTTTTTAGTTAATTGATAGATTAGTTTTGTCAAATATTTAAATAATATTATGACATTATATTTATAAATATTAATTTATTTTATCAGACATACATTCCATGATGTTCTTACAAAATATATGTTTTAAGTTTTATAATTAACTAAACTAAATATTACTAATTTAGAATATACATATAAATTAATTTTATAATATTAGTTATAAATATATAATTACTAATTAATTTATATTCAAGAAAAAATGTGCATCTTAATACCAAATCTTATATAATTTATACTTATAAAAAAAATAAATTATAAACATGTATTTATTACACTTGTACAACCAAACAGTACACTTGTAATTTCACAGTAATTATATTATAACAATCAAGCAGGTCATCGTAATTACAATATTGTGTAATTACTAGACTGTGTAATTACTATCTTTATAATTACTCTAATTTCACTACTGGTTTTTACTTTTACCCATAAGAGAACTTAAAATAATGTATTAGAAAATTTTAAATAAAGATTGTTTAATACAAATTGTTAAAGACTCTGTTTACCTAAAAGACTGTTTACCTATTTCTTCGATTCAAGGGTAGGAAAAATTATATTTTAATTCTTTTTATTAATGATATCACAATAAGGGGTCGTTTGGTTGAAAAATAAGTTATTTCATAATTAATTATTCCGGGATTAGTTATCCCATCCCCCTATAGCGACAAAAAAATACTACAATCCCAGGATTAGGATAACTAATCCCGAGATTAGTTATACCACGATTTTATCTCAATCAAACATGGAGATAAACGCATCTCAAATTTAATTTCGGAAGTATTATCTTTTATCCCTCCTACCAAATGAGTCCTAAGTTCGTATGCCGTACGACTAATTCATTAAACGCTTGCTCAAATTGATATAGTAACTAAGACTTGATTTGGAATTTCTGAATTGTTACGCTTATACCTCAACCATACGACATTCAAATTTTATATTATACTACTCTCTTCGGTCTATAATAAGTGATCATTTTATATTTGGCACACCCATTAAAGAAATACGAACTCCTAAAGAAAATAAGACGTATTCACTAAATTAATCTTAATTAACCGTTACCTTGACACACTGGAATATATAAATAAGGCAAATTTTGAAAAAATAAAATTAATTCATTCTTGATTATATAAATGGTATTTTGGACTAAAAATAAAAAGGTAAAATGGTCACTTATTATGGACACAACGGGAGTAGTAGCTAGTAACAATTTATTGCATGTGAAAGCAATTGAAAAAATGTAATACTAAAATAGTAGGCGTTTGGACATAAGAATTGTAAAATTCCAAAAAAATGGTGTAAAATTTTTTCAGTGAAAATGGTATTTGAAATTTAGAGTTGTGTTTGGACATAAATTTCAGTTTGGGTTGTTTTTGAGATTTTGTGAGTGATTTGAGTACAAATTTTGAAAAACAGCTTTTTAGAGTTTTTCAAATTTTCAAAAATTTTCAAAATGCATCTTCAAGTGAAAATTGAAAATTTTATGAACAAACGCTGATTTCGAAAAAAAAGTGAAATTTTTTTGGAAAAAAGGGGAAAAAAATTATGTTCAAATGCTCTGTTTGGACATAAGAATTGTAAAAATCCAAATAAACGTGAAAAAAAATTTCAAGTGAAAATGGTATTTGAAATTTAGAGTTGTGCTTGGACATGAATATAATTTTGGGTTGTTTTTGAAGTTTTGTGAGTAATTTGAGTGAATTTTGAAAAGAGCTTTTTGGAGTTTTTCAAATTTTCGAAAATTTTCAAAATACATCTTCAAGTGAAAATTAATTTTTTTATGAACAAACGTTGATTTCGAGAAAAAGTAAAAACTTTTAAGAAAAAAGAAAAAAAAATTCTTATGTCCAAACGGGCTCTAATAGTGGTCCAGTTTAAAAAACACAACTTGCTTTTAGTAAAGTTCAAATTTTGAGTCACCGATTCTCGCATCCACATTGGTTATTGTCACGGCCCAAATTATCCCAACCTTAGGGATCGTGATGACACCTAACACCACACTTGCTAGGCAAGCCAATGTTAGAGTTCGCTCAACTATTTACGTTAATTAATCATTTAAACCGNTTTATACCACAAGGGAACCAGCTAAAACAACCAATACTCTTTTCAAAATAACCACAACAATATTGGACAACAAAATAACAAGGTCAAGTAATCATATAAACAAAAATGAACATAGAACAATTAAGACAAGAATCAATTAAATTAGGAATGGGAAAAGGGATCATGTTTAACAGACCATTTGGTGGTGCATAGATATTCATCACATCACCTATACACCACACACATGCAAATTCACATAGCAAATAAGTGGGAATTCATATTCCCTCAAGTCAAAGTTAGACCAAACACTTACCTCAATTTCGCAGGTCACTCACTGCTCAATTATGGTTTTTCCTTTAGAATCTTGCTCTAACTTGCTCGAATCTAATCATAATTAACTCAATATCATTAATTAGGGCTAAAGGAACTAACTTTATTGAAAATTATAATTTTTTCTAAGTTTTCTCAAAAAAAGTGAAAAACCCGACCCCTGGGCCCGCTTAGTCTAAACTTGGGGTTCAGACCAAATTATGTTTACCCATTCACCCACAAAACTAAATATACAATTAATTTCGAAATCCGATCTCAATTCGAGGTAAAGATTCGATTTTTAAAAAATTCTCTAGTTCTACCCAAACCCTAAATCTTTACCATGAAAAGTCTTAGTTTTTGATTTAAAAGTGATGAAAAACAATGAGTAATTGAAAGAGTAAAGTTTAGAATAGATTACCTATGACTTGGGGATGATATTTGGTGAAGAAATTTGTTCCTAGGGTTGTGGGGTTCGAAAATTTGAAGATGAAGAAGTCTGCCCGTTTTATATATATTTTTCTGTCAGTTATTCTGTCTCGTTTATCATGTTAAACGATCCCGAAACTAGATTTTTATATCTCCAATTGATTCCTTGTGAAATTCTAGTCAAGTTAGGCCNTTAACTTTAAATAAAAGTAGTGCCAAAAATATGAAGAATAGTAAAATAAACATTTAAGCTTTTCCAATCTTTATTTTCTTTGAAATTCAGTAAAAATATAAATGTCTTCTCTTATTGCTCCTTGTTGCAGCGTGCAACCTGCTCCCACCTGTCCACCCTTATTGCTCCTCCCTAAATATATCACCCTTATTATTTCTGTTGCGGCGTGCAACCCGATCCCACCTCACCACCTTTATCACTCCTGGTTGCGGCGTGCAATCCGCTCCCACCAGACATCTCATATCAATTTATTCATAAATNCAATTTGACCTTATAATGAAGGAGATATGTAGGTTTTAATATTTGTAAATAGTGCAGATTTTAATACGTCGTCAGTGACAATTTCGTAATTAACCTGAAAAATCTGGTAACCTTAGTAAAATGACCATAAAATCCTCATACAATATCCAAATTCGATGATTCTTTTTGCTAAGGGTCCGTAATTACGATACGGATCTTCATTAAAAACAGAAATCAGAGCTCATTTGTTCAATATGATATCATTTATGCTTGAAGAAACGACGTCGAAGCATAAGAAAGAACGAGCGCAACACAACTCAAACCTATTTGAAACTCACTCGAGCCTTCGGGCTCTAAAATAAACATGCACGCAAGTCTAAAAGCATCATACAGACTTGATCGTATGATCAAATCATGAAAATAACATGTAAAACTATGAATTAAACCTCAAAACTCATTATTTTTCTCAAGAACACTTAAAGTTCATTATTTATCAACCGGACGTCTGAATCACATCAAATAAATTCCGATATCTCACCAAATTTCGCAGACAAGGCTTAAATATCATAACAAACCTGTATCGAGCTCTGAACCCAAAATACGGGCCCGATTCCAACAGTTTCAAACGTTAATTCATTTTTTTTATTTCATTAATAATTTAACAAAATTATTTCTTTCAAAAATTGATTTCTAAGGCTTGGGACCTCGGAATTCATTTCCGGGCATACGCCCGAGTCCATATTTTACTGCGGACCTCCCGAGATCGTCGGAACACAGATCCGAGTCCGTTTACTCAAAATGTTGATCAAAGTCAACTATAATCAAATTTAAATTCTAGAAATCACTATTTCTCATATTTTCACATAAAAGTTTTCCCGTTTCACGCCCGGACTGCGCGCGCAGATCGGGGTATTTAAAATAAGTCTTTTAATGGCTATTAAGCATAAAACGAAGTCTAAATTCATAAAATGACCCCTTGGGTCATCACAATACTCTAAAACAAACGTTCGTCCTCGAACGGATATAGCAAATTACATGAATTGATGAACAAGTGTGGATCTCTACTCTGCATGTCCGACTCGAACTCCCAAGTAGATGCCTCAACGGGATGGCCTCTCCACTGCACTCGAACTGAAGGATAACTCTTAGATCTCAACTGACAAACCTGCCGGTCTAAGATGGCTACCAGCTCCTCCTCATAAGTCAAGTCTTTGTCCAATTGGACAGAGCTAAAATCTAACACGTGGGACGGGTCACCATGATATTTCCGGAGCATAGACACGTGGAATACCAAATGAACTGAGGATAACCCTGGAGGCAATGTAAGTCTATAAGCTACCTCCCCCACTCCATCAAGAATCTCAAATGGCCCGATATACCTAGGGCTCAACTTACCCTTCTTCCCAAATCTCATAACACCCTTCATGGGCGACACACGAAGCAATATCTCTCTCCAACCATTAATTCCACATCACGAACCTTACGATCGGCATAACTCTTTTGCCTAGACTGAGCTGCACGAGGTCTCTCTTGAATAATCTTGACCTTATCTAAGGCCTCCTGAACTAAGTCTGTACCCAACAACTGAGCCTCCCCCGGCTCAAACCATCCAACTGGCGATCTGCACAGTCTACCATATAACGCCTCATAAGGAGCCATTTGAATGCTCGACTGATAACTATTATTATAAGAAAACTCCGCTAATGGCAAGAACTGATCCCACGAACCTCCAAAGTCAATAACATAAGCGCGGAGCATATCCTCCAATATTTGAATGGTACGCTCGGACTGCCCATCAGTCTGAGGGTGAAATGTTGTACTCAACTCCACTCGGGTACCCAACTCACGCTGAACTGCCCTCCAAAAGTGTAAAGTAAACTGCGTACCCCGATCAGAATGATAAACACGGGCACACCATGAAGGCGAACTATCTCCCGAATATATAACTCAGCCAACCGCTCTGAAGTATAAGTACTTGCCACAGGAATGAAATGTGTTGATTTAGTCAGCCTATCCACAATAACCCAAACCGCATCAAATTTCCTTTGAGTCTGTGGGAGCCCAACAACAAAGTCCATAGTGATACGCTCCTACTTCCACTCAGGAGTCTCTATCTACTGAAGCAAACCATCGGGTCTCTGATGCTCATACTTTACTTGCTGACAATTTAAGCAACGAGCCACATACACAACAATGTCCTTTTTCATCCTTCTTCACCAATAATGTTGCCTCAAGTCTTGGTACATTTTGGCTGCACCGGGGTGAGTCGAATACTTAGAACTATGAGCCTCCTCAAGGATCAACTCACGAAGGCCATCAACATTAGGCACACATAATCGACCTTGCATCCTCAATACACCATCATCTTCAACTGTAACCTGTTTGGCACCACCGTACCGAACTGTGTCCCTAAGGACCATCAAATGCGGGTCATCATCTTGCTGCTCTCGGATACGCTCAATTAGAGAAGACCGAGCGACTGTACAAGCTAGAACACTGCTGGGTGAAATATCCAACCTCACGAACTGATTAGCCAATGTCTGAATGTCTGAAGTCAACGGTCTCTCACCAACTTGAATATACGCAAGGCTGTCCATACTCACCGTTTTTCTACTCAATGCATCGGCCACCACATTGGCCTTCCCTAGGTGATACAATATGGTGACATCATAATTTTTTAGTAACTCTAACCATATTTGCTGCCTCAAATTTAGATCTTTCTGCTTGAATAAGTACTGGAGACTACGATGGTCAGTAAAAACCTCACACGGCACGCCATAAAGATAGTGCCTCCAAATTTTCAATGTATGAACAATGGCTGCCAACTCTAAGTCATGAACATGGTAATTCTTCTCATGGACCTCCAGCTGCCGAGACACATATGCAATCACCTTGCCATCATGCATTAATAATGTACCTAATCCAATACGAGATGCACCACAATACACTGTACACAATCCTGAACCTGTGGGCGTCACCAACACTGGCGTTGTAGTCAAATCCATCTTGAGCTTCTGAAAGTTCCATCCACACTCGTCTGACCATTTGAATGGAACACCCTTTCGGCTCAATATGATCTTAATAATTGTTCATAATCAATTACATAATCACCCAATAACTTCACGTAACAATAATCCCCTTTCTACCTTTCACAATACTGATAACGAGATGTGATTCATGAAGACCTCATAATAATATAACCAAATTAACGTGTCTCATTTAACGCCACACGGGCGTGCACATACCTCGTAGGTCAAAGCTCAATAATTATAACACGGATTTGGCAAATTATGCACAGTTAATTAATTTATTTATTTACTTATTATTAGTATCACTTTTATTATTATTTATTCATTTATTATTATGATTATCATCATTATTTTATACATAAATTGTTGAATAAGCCTAACAGGCATGACTCCCTACCAGTACTATAGTAAAATTTTAATTCACAAGGGAGAATTTAAACACAAGAATTTCCATCACAAGGACCTCGTCCGTAAATAACTTCCACCGAGACTCGTAGCCTAATTTAAACATCTCAAATCATATTAAAATTCAAGGATCTCGTCCTCAATTCTGAATCACAAGCAACATGTGTATCGTGCCAATCGAAACATTCCATTTCCTTCCTTTAAATATTTTTCGTTAAACAAAATTACAACACGTAATGATAGACACATTTATCTCCATAGAATTGCTCAATACAAGTATTCATATAAGTAGATTTTAGAGTTACGAGGTTCACCCGAGAGTGGAGAATACTGGAAGAATTATATTAGATACGCATAACCATATTAAGTTCAGAAAATCATCACTTTATAATAATTGGAGATTGTTCTTGTAATGACACCATTCAATGTAACAACCTCAGCCATACCATAGAAAATATATCAAGAGGCTGGGTCTCCACCTCTAGGAATCTGACCTCCACTTTTGACATTCCGACTTCTTTTTCCCTAGCTGGTCATGTGAGTTGAGTTATAACCGCAATGGGGCACGTAGCATGAGTGTTCTGATGAAATATGACACTCCAAAGTCTAGGACAATTTCTATCACTCACTGAAATGAAGTATCAACCTGCCTTGAGTCGTACAAAAATTTTACAATCATATTTGAGTCCTTTGATGAGTCTGTACACTTGCTCTCTGGCTATATGAACCAAAGTAGGAGTATGACGGGTTGACTTATCGAACCTGATGGCATATTCTGACACTGTCATATGACCTGATGCAACCGTTCAAACCTTATGCTCCACGTATTATTGAGAGCCCGAGAAACAAATCTTTCAAAAGCATTTATGAGAACTGAGTCAAGTAGTTGATGTTGCACTGGATGGTCGTCCTCTTCGTAGGCTTGCCTCAACCACCGGTGACCAATTTCTCCTTTACCATGTTGACTCAACACCGCTAAGCTACCCCACTTATTCATATACTCTTCGTTCTTCTTTTGGGGTAACTCTCATCTCTATTGATACACAATGATCACAAAAGTATAGCTCTATACCGATAAATCTTGGCACGGACCATGTAGTCTAGAAGCTTGTTAATCATTGTACTCCTTCTGGAGCACCCCAAAATCCGCAACTGTGACTTCCGCGCTGAGTAGACCTTCTTTAGATTTAAAGTTGTTTTGATAACTCCTTTGGTACTGAGGTATAGGGTTATTAAGGAGGTAGACATATCGCAATTCCCAGCTTTATCTATTGAAAAATCTCAGGCCTTATACATTCCAAGCCAAAACCGATATAACACATGACCCCGCAATCTATTCATTTACGGTGGACTCCCCCACTTGGCACGAAGTCCTAGGTCACAACGTTTGATAATACACAATGTTAAACTTCACAACTCATATAAATCAACCATGTTGCCTTCAACTTATTCCCACGTTATGCAATACTAGAGTAGCTATAAATCCTTCTGGAATCTGAATTACTCCAACATGTACCGACTGAGCTTGAACCTCCGCTTCTAGATCCACTTGAGATTGTACAATAGGTGTCGAGGTTCGAGCTCTAGACCGAGCTCTGCTTCTGTCTCTTCCCCTAATCGTAGCTGTCATTAGGGCTTCATCTCTTGTCCGGTTGTAGACGCTTTGCAGGTTGTCCAGATTTGTGAGAGGACAAGAATAGACAAGTTCAATCATCAATGGTAGAATAAATTCGCACGATAGAGTAGCATAGAAGTGAAATTGTTCCTAACTTCATAGCCTCTGAGAGATAAGTACCGATGTCTCCGTACCGATCCTTCATACTCTACCAAGTTTGTTCGTGAATTGTGAGACCTAAGAAACCTAGTGCTCTGATACCAACTTGTCACGACCCAAATTTTCCCAACCTTAGGGATCGTGATGGCGCCTAACACCACACTTGCTAGGCAAGCCAATGTTAGAGTTCGCTCAACTATTTACGTTAATTAATCATTTAAACCGGATAGAACAATTTTAAATTAAACTCGATCTAATGGATTTTAATAAATAATTCCAAATATAAAATAAATAAACTATAAACTAAGTGAGCCACGAACTAATTTAATAAATCTAGAACTACCCCAGAGTCTGGTGTCACAATTCACGAACTACTAAAGAATACTACAAATATTGGGCTGAAAGAAATAGTGTAACTTTTCTGAATATACTAAAACAGTTTTATAAAAATAGGAGAAGACTCTTGGGATCTGCGAACGCCGGCAGATATACTTCGTGTCTCCGAATTAATAGATGGTTGCTTTGAAAATCTCTACTGCTGGCTAGTACCTGGATCTGCACAAAAGAGCGCAGAGTGTAGTATCAGTACAACCGACCCCATGTACTGAGTAAGTGTCGAGCCTAACCTCGACGAAGTAGTGACGGGAGGCTACGACGGGGCTTTAGCAATATAACACGTGACAATAATATATGAAGCAAGAAGGAAATCTAAACAAATAATTAAATAATGCAACAACAATAAAATAACTCAGCCGCCTTTTTCAGGTCTCAGCTATAACCAATTCTTAAAAAAAATTCAAGTTTCCAAACTTTAACTTTAAATAAAAGTAGTGCCAAAAATATGAAGAATAGTAAAATAAACATTTAAGCTTTTCAAATCTTTATTTTCTTTGAAATTCAGTAAAAATATAAATATCTTCCCTTATTGCTCCTTGTTGCGGCATGCAACCCGCTCCCACCTGTCCATCCTTATTGCTTCTCCCTAAATATATCACCCTTATTACTCTTGTTGCGGCGTGTAACCCGATCTCACCTGTCCACCCTTATCACTCCTTGTTGCGGTGTGCAACCCGCTCCCACCAAACATCTCATATCAAGTTATTCATAAATTTCATAATTTAGGCCAAGCCTTTCACAATATTATTGTCTCAACAATTATAAATAAAAAACTGTATTTTTCTCATAAACATCATCAATAACTTTTCAACCATGAAACCAACAGGATATATATATATATATATATATATATATATATATATATATATATATATATATATATATATATCGTAAAAACAATGCCAAACCGCTCGATCGTTTTATACCACAAGGGAACCAGCTAAAACAACAAATACTCTTTCCAAAATAACCACAACAATATTTGACAACAAAATAACAAGGCCAAGTAATCATAGAAACAAAAATGAACATAGAACAACTAAGATAAGAATCAATTAAATTAGGATTGGGAAAGGGATCATGTTTAACAGACCATTTGGTGGTGCATAGATACTTATCACCTCACCAACACACCACACACATGCAAATTCACATAGCAAATAAGTGGGGATTCATATTCCCTCAAGTCAAAGTTAGACCAAATACTTACCTCAATTCGCAAGGCACTCACTGCTCAATTATGAGTTTTCCTTTAGAATCTTGCTCTAACTTGATCGAATCTAATCATAATTAACTTAATATTATTAATTAGGTCTAAAGGAACTAACTTTATTGAAAATTATAATTTTTCCTAAGTTTTCTTTTAAAAAAGTAAAAACCCGACCCCGTGCCCGCTTGGTCTTAACTTGGGGTTCGGACTAAATTACGTTTACCCATTCACCCACGAAATCAAATATACAATTAGTTTCGAAATACGACCTCAATTCGAGGTAACGATTCAATTTTTACAAAATTTCTTAGTTCTACCCAAACCCTCAATTTTTACCATGAAGATTCTTAGTTTTTGATTTAAAAGTGATGAAAAACAATGAGTAATTGAAAGAGTAAAGTTTAGAATTGATTACCTATGCCTTGGGGATGATATTTGGTGAAGAAATTCGTTCATAGGGCTGTGGGGTTCGAAAATTTGAAGATGAAAAAGTCTGTCCGTTTTATATATTTTTTTTGCCAGTTATTGTGCCTCATTTATCATGCCAAACGATCCCGAAACTATATTTTTATGCCTCCAATGGATTTCTTGTAAAATTCTAGTCAAGTTAGGCTTTTGAATCACTCAATTTGACCTTATAATGAAGGATATATGTAGGTTTTAATATTTGTAAATAGTGCAAATTTTTAATACGCCGTCAGTGGCAATTTCGTAATTAACCTGAAAAATCTGGCAACCTTAGTAAAATGACCATAAAATCCTCATACGATGTCCAAATTCGATGATTCTTTTTGCTACGGGTCCATAATTACGATACAGATCTAATACTTCATTCAAAAAAGAAATCGGAGCTCATTTGTTTAATATGATATCATTTATGCTTGAAGAAACGACGTCGAAACATAAGAAAGAAGGAGCGCAAACACAACCCAAACCTATTTGAAACCCACCCGAGCCCTCGGGGATCTAAACCAAATATGTACACAAGTTTAAAAGCATCATACGGACTTGCTCGTATGATCAAATCATGAAATAACATGTAAAATTATGAATTAAACCTCAAAACTCATTATTTTTCTCAAGAACACTTAAAGTTTACTATTTATCAACCGGACGTCCAAATCACGTCAAATAAATTACGATTCTCACCAAATTTTGCAGACAAGGCTTAAATATCATAAAAAACCTGTATCGAGCTCCGGAACCAAATTACGGGCCCGATACCAACGGTTTCAAATGTTAATTCATTTCTTTATTTCATTAATAATTCAACAAAACAATTTCTTTCAAAAATTTATTTCTAAGGCTTGGGACCTCGAAATTCATTTTCGGGCATACGTTTAAGTCCCATATTTTACTGCGGACCTCCCGGGATCGTCGGAACATAGATCCGGGTCCGTTTAATCAAAATATTGACCAAAGTCAACTATAATCAAATTTAAATTCTAGAAATCACTATTTTTCATATTTTCACATAAAAGCTTTTCGGTTTCACGTCCGGACTGCGCACGCAAATCAAAGTATTTAAAATTAGTCTTTTTATGGCTGTTAAGCATAAAATGGAGTCTAAATTCATAAAATAACCCCTTGAGTCATTACAGTTATGTAAGTAATATGAATGTGACGGGTGAAAATTGTGATTTTGTTTATCAAGCTTCCAATCATGTTCACATAATTATATGATCTTTTTTCGAGGCAACTCTTTTGATTCTATCCCATTTGTGCAATGAAATAAATTTTGTCATTAAAAATAGTTGGATGATATTATTTTCTTCACATACAAGTTTAGCTCCATAGTCTCATTTAAAATTAAATTTAAATAGTCACATACAAGCTCGAAGATGATTGCGAAGGATCGAAATCGAATCAAAGGTCTCATCGAGTCAGAAACCGGAGGCACGTTGTCTGCCTTTGAAAATATCGGGGTCATGATTCGAGATCAATACAAATCCTGAAAGACTTCGGGTAATCGAACACGCCCAACAAAAGGCCGTAATATCCGCGACTGGCCAAATATCACGGCATGGATCTCGACACGTATCGATGAAGAATCGAAAATCAGTTAAACAAAATATTTTTTTACCTTTTATAGAGTTGTATTTAGAGTAAGACTCCCCCTACTATATAAAGGGGAAGTCTGATAATTCATTACGCACATTATAACACGTATTCCAAAGAAATATACTACTATTTTTACTGTTATTGTAAGTTTTTTTCTCTTGTTCATCAAAGTGGTCCACTGTGAGCCCAGATCAAGGTTGAATGCTTCACTAAGGCTGGAATCATCCTCCTCGCGTGGTTTGAATTTATTATATTTTTACTTGTCTATTCTAACTCAATTTATCATTTTGTATCAAATCAATATGCATATCCTTAAAATCACTTACAAATTTAATTGTTATCCGATTTTGAGGGTAAACATATTAAAAAAAACTCTATAAACATAATGTAATTTTCGACGATACCCAAATAGTTCCGCTCCTATCTTGGAGTTGAAGCTATTGCATCCACATCTTAGGTATGAATTTTATGGTCCTTGCTCTACTTTATCGGTTATTATTTCCTCTTTTTTGACTAACGTGCAAGTTGACTCTACATTGGCGGTGCTCCATAAGAGGAAGAAAGCTATTGGGTGGACTTTGGCGGATATTCAAGGAATAAGCCCCGCATTTTGCATGCACAAGATTAACTTAGAGAAAGATGTTAAGTTTCACTTCAATGATGATTGCATGAGAGCCTTCAAATTTCTCAAGTTCAAGTTGACAACCACTCTCATTATCATCGCTCCTAATTGGAGTATCCCTTTTGAGCTCATGCGCGATGCTAGTGATGTAGCGGTGGGAGCAGTTTTGGGGCAACACATCAACAAGGTTTTTCATCTGGTCTATTATGATAGTAAGACCATGAATGATGCCCAAGTCAATTGCATCCTTACAGAGAAAGAGCTCCTTGACATTATGTTTACAATTGAGAAGTCCCGCCCATACTTGATGGGTGCAAATATTATTGTTCATACGGATCATGCGGCACTTCGGTATCTCATGAGTAAGAAATATTCAAAATCTAGGTTGATAAGATGGATGCTACCATTGAAAAAGTTTGATATTGACATCTAAGACTGAAAAAGGAGTGAAAATCAAGTGGCAGACCATTTTTCTCGTTTGGAGGAGTAGGGGAGGCCGCATGATGGCCTTGAAATCAATGACTCCTTCCTCGATGAGCAACTCTTAGCTATTTTAATGAAGGAGGTGCCATGGTTCGCGGATCTAGCAAACTTCCTTGTGTGTGGAATCATCCCGGATGAGTTCTCTTCAAATCAAAGGAAGAAGGTCAAACGAGATTGTCAAGATTATTATTGGGACGAGCTTTACCTCTTCCGAATTTGCACAGACGGTGTAATTAGAAGATGTATACCCAACAAAGAGAAAAATGTTATTTTGAGGCTTTCCATTCTTCGTCTTATGGTGGTCACCATGGCGGAGCAAGAACGACGGCCAAATAGCTAAGTTGCGGTTTCTATTGGCCCACTCTTTACAAAGATGCATGTGATATGGTGAAGAAATGTGATGAATGCCAACATGCCGGTGGAATTTCGAAGAAGAATAAAATGCCTCTCACTATCATTTTGGAGATTGATATCTTTGATGTGTGGGGTATTGACTTCATGGGTCATTTTGTAAGTTTCTTTTGGAAACACCTACATCTTTATCGCGGTTGATTATGTGTCTAAATGGGTTGAGGCCATTTGTCTACCCAACAATGAAGCGATAAGTGTGGTGGCGTTCTTGAAGAAGAATATATTCACAAGATTTGGTACTCCGCAGGCTATTATAAGCGATGGGGAGTTGCATTTTTGCAACAAGGCTTTTGACAATTTTCTTAGCAAGCATGGTGTCACTCATAAAGTTACGACTCCTTGTCATCCACAAGCTAGCGGCCAAATGTAGATCTCTAACCGGGAGATAAAGAGTATCTTGTCCAAAACAGTGAATGCTAACCGGGTGGATTGGTCAAAAAAGCTTGAAAACTCCTATTGGGATGCCTCCATGGTGTTTGGAAAAGCTTGTCATCTTTTGGTGGAACTTGATTACAAAGTCATGTGGGCTTTAAAGAAGTTGAATCTTGATTGGGATGCAGTCGCTAACTTGCATGTTGCACATTAGAATGAATTGGATGAGTTCTGGTACCATGCATATGAAAGTTTGTTCTTGTACAAAGAGTAGATGAAGTACCTTCATGACAAATACATCCGAACCAAGGAGTTTAAGGTTGGCGATCTTGTTATGCTTTTCAACTCACGGTTGAAGATGTTTCTCGGAAAGCTGATATCTAAATGGAGTGGTCCCTTTGAAATTGTGGGTGCGACACCTTTTGGTGCATTGGACTTGAAGAACAAAAATTATGAGGTATTCCGAGTCAATGGTCACCAGGTAAATCATTATTTGGGAAAGTTTGATGATGGCCATATGATGGTAGTTATTCAATTGAAATGATGGTAATCTGCGTCGTGCCGCGACATTAAATCAGACGCTTCTTGGGAGGCAACCCATATTTTCTTTTTCTTTTCTTCTTTTGTAGATAGGTGTTATATTTGTGCTAATTGGATTTGAAGTGTAGTGCAGGGAAGAGTGTACTTTACAGGAACTGTGCCCAGAAATTTGGCTAAGTATGGAAAAAGTGTGTACCGCATGTATATTGTGCGGATCGCACAATTGATTGCTACAACAAAAGGGAACCGCGGTCGCACAACTGCAGTGTGGACCACACAAATTGAAAAGGGAAAATGCAAACTCTCTGAAGTTTGGTTTGTTAGAGAAATGGCCAAAGTGCGGCCGCACATCAAAATCTGCGGTCCGGAATAAAAATTTGTGGTCGCATTGCAAATTTTGCGGACCACAGCTCAACAAGGGCGTTTGATCCCCAGGTAATAAAGTAGGGACCGCAGAAGGAATTCTGCGGCTGCACTCATCACATTGTCCCTCAAGTCAGAACCATTAGTATAAATAGAAGGCCTAGGGTTATTGTGCATTTTTTCCCTCTCTGATTACTCAAAAATCTAAAGCATTGAAAGCATCAACTAAATCATCTTCCAGATACAATCAACATCTGTGATCACTCATTTGCACTACTTCATATCTGTTATTGTGCGGTCTGCATAAGTTCATATTTGGGTACTTTAAGTAAGCTTGATTCTGCGGCCACACTGAAAATTATGCGGACCGCATAAATCCCATCGCGGCCACATAAAAGTGAGTGTGGCCGCAAAACAAGCCAATCTCTGTCATCAGAGAGTTGGCATTTTGGTGGTGTCTAATGTGCGGACCTCACTCTAATTCTATGGTCGCACTGATAATTGTGCGGACCACAAATCCAGTTCTGTAGCCGCAAGATCAAATTGTGTGGTTCACAATACCCTTCCTGCGGCCGCACTTATAATTGTGCGTACTGCACTCCCCTACCCTACAAACATGTTTTACACTGTGTTTTTTACTCTCTCTGGTGTGTTCTTATATGTTTACACTTGAACTACAACTGACACCTGTTGTTGCTTTTTATAGAAAATGGTTAGATCTTGAGGCAGAGGAGATACTTTAAAGGGAAGGGGTGAACCTTCCAGGGGCCGAGGTAGGAGTACTTTACCCCTCTCCCTCCAAAAGATAATCACCAAGAAGGCTACAGCTGGCCGAGGAATAAATACTTAGCCCTCCAAATCCAGTTCTTATGCCTTATTTAGGGAAGCATCAGAGGGAAACTCGGTTCAAGAGCATCCAGTTGTCCACTCAAAGCCACCGGGAAGGTATCAACTCGGGGACGAGCCTTCCTCCTCACATAGAACCTCCAAGGGTTCAGAGAGTGCCAGTCAGGCTTCTTAGCCCTCCTCTACACCTCTCCTAGAGGCACCAGTGACTACAGTTGATGATATTCTAGATGATGGCCGAGAGGGTGATACTACAATTGCCGGTCTTGAAAGGTCGACGAAGAAAGAGGTCTGGGAGGACCGATTCGTCAGTCTGACTGCCTACACTAGCTTCCGTGGGTAGTGGCCGGTGAGATCCCTCACTCTTGAGTGATAGTTCCAACTGAAAGACCTTGATAAGTACAATCCGGCTATTTTGAGACAGTTCCGAGAGCGGAAGGGGTGGATGTGGTTCACCTAGAGTGTAGTGGACGCAAAAGAGTATCTGGCCCGGGAGTTTTACGCCAATGCTGCGCACATAAAAAAAAGTGACCAAAGTGAGGAATCTGAAGGTGCAGTTTGACCAACACACATTGAACTCTTACTTGGGGTTTGAGGATGTTGAGCCCGCACAGTACTTGGAGAAACTGGCGATGGGAGATGCAGCTCGCCCATGGCTATCTAAGATTCTTGCAGCCCTGAGGTCACCACCACCATGGATTGCAGCAGGGATTCCTATTCAGCGGAACACCCTGAACTTCGAGGCGAAGGGACGGTAGACTTTTGTATGCAACAGACTAGACCCGTGTCGGAATGAAACAAACCTTCCTACTCTGCAGGCAGTTCTAGTCGCCTCCATTATGGCAGAGTACTCGATCAATGTGGATGACGTGATGTCAGCCAATATTTCGGTGGTTGCCAAGCAAGCTGATACCTCCTACTCGTATCGCAACACCATCACTGTCTACCTTACAGATGAATGAGTGGAGCTGAGAGATTTTGATATGAAAGTTCGGGCTAAGAAGACCTTCTCATGGTATTTGATGCGAGACTAAATTGCATAGTTTAACATGTGATATACCTTATATTTGAGGTGCATTAATGATAAAAATACACTTGTTATGTGCTTAATGGAGTTTATTTCATGTGTAGGTGAATTGGAGATGGAAACGGAGCTAAAGGGATGCAAATACGTCGAAAATACGCAAAAGGAGACACCCGGGCGATAGCCGGGCGTTTCCCCCCTAAAGCCAGGCACCCCCTGGCGTTAGGGGGGCGTTAGGGCTCAAACGCCAGGCCTGCACTGGCCTTAAGGGGGCGTTTGTCCCCAAACGCCCGGTGCCCCAGTTTCGGCCAAATTCGAGTTTTGACGAGTTTAAGTTTTTCCCGGTTGAAATAGAAGTCTCCTACATGGTTAGGGTTGGCCCTAAACATATAAATAGACCCCAAACAACACAACTTAAGGAGACAGAGGAGATTCAGAAGGATTCAACACGAAAACACCATAGAAGTGAAAAACATCGATTTCTAGATCTAGTATTCTTTACTTTGTATTTCATAATGCAATTTCTTTTAGTTTTGATTCTCAATAACATGAGTAGATAATTTCTTTAGTCTAGGGTTTTGGTAGAACCCGTTGGGGATGAATTCATTGTGATATTAATATATTTTGGTTGATTAATCTCTTTTTGTTCAACTATGTTCTGATTGTAGTTGATTGAAAGAGCTCTCGATTAAATCTTCCTATTTATTATGTATCTACTTGAGAGAGAGTGCATATTTAGGTAGTTGTTTGAACAACACCACTCCCAGAGTATAGACGAAAGTCATAACCGAGGGTTTAGAGGTTGGATTAGAGATAACGATACCTCGGGTGCAATCTAAAGTGAACTGTAATGAAATCTAGCTAGCGTAACTTGAGAGAGTGCGCCTAGTAAATTATCATAATTACTTGAGAGAGATTTATACTAGATAGAGAGTTCATGATTGATAGAGACGATTAATCAAGCTATAAGAAGTATCCGAGAAAGAATTCACCAACGGGGGAAACCATAACCTTAGACCTTTAATATCATTGTTTACATTAAATTGTTAGTTAAATTACTAGTTGATTATTTTGTGAGTAGAATTAGTTAAACAACACAACTTGATATTCAAAAGTCTTGAGAAACTTGATTAAACACCAGTTTAGTATTTAATAAACTCAATTGATACGTTCAATTCTTCGTGGGATCGACTTTGGGCTTAATACCCCAGATTTATATTTGCAACGCCCGTTTAGTCTTTATAGAAGACATAGTTGAGCGTGATCAAATTTTGGCGCCGTTGCCGGGGAATTAACGGTATTATCAATTGAGTTGAAAGAAATACAAAATTCTGAAACATAGTCAATTTTCTTTAAAATTTTCGTTTTCACATTGAACGTTTAACGTTTGCTAAGTGTTGCAGGTGCATGCCTAGAAACTCATCGAGGACTGGTGAAGTAATTGAAGCCTTATCAGACCCTGAGAAAGTTTTCAGGACCATAAACCGGACCAACCGAAAAAGCAAACATCAACCACAAATTGAACAAATCGAAACAGACATGGAAGATCTACACAACCGGAATAATCATGGGGATGATGTGGTGGACCCAGTCGCTGAAGCTCCTTTATACGACTGGGCACAACCTACAGCTGAGAATTTGGCCACAGCGATATTGGTTCCTCAAATACAGGCCGAGTCCTTTCAGATTACAAATAATATGCTGCACCTATTGCAGAACAAAGGGCTATTCTCAGGGTCGTACAGTGAAGACCCCCAGCAGCATCTAAAGAACTTCCTGTCAATTTGCAAAACTCAAAGGCAGCCAAACGTCACTCAGGAAGCAATAAAACTGTTGTTGTTTCCATTCTCAGTGACTGGTGCTGCCCAGACTTGGCTTAACTCACTCCCCATCAATTCCATTACTACATGGGAGGAGTTAGTCAAGCAGTTCGTGAACAAGTTTCATCCACCCAACAAAACTGCTCAACAAATTGATGAAATCTTGAGCTTTAGACAGAAACCAGTGGAAACATTACAAGAGACATGGGAAAGATTTAAGAGTATGCTGGTTATCTGTCCACATCATGACATTCCTGAGCAAATGTTGGGGCAGCGTTTCTATATGGGTTTGGCAGATACTGTGAAAGCAAATGTTGATGCTTCAGCTGGTGGAGCATTCCTTAGAAAATCATGAGAGAGTCAGATCTTACTTGATAAAATGGCACATAATTCAGGATGGACAACAAGGAATGCACCAATTACTCCTGTAGTTCATTCAGTGCCATTCGATCCATCTAACACCATTGCAGAGAACGTGGACACCTTGATAACACAAATAAGTATACTTACAAAGAGGGTGGAAGAATCGGGACAGAAACAGCAGGTGCACATCGTTGACACAACCAATGGGGGCTTGTGCACATCTTGCATTAGTCAACCACTTGGTAATCACTGGAATACATAAAGCCATCACCCTCCTTACCCAGAAAATATGAATTATGTGTCAGACTATGGAAGCTAGAGACAAGGGGACAGAACTGGGGTCAACAAGTTCAACCATATAGGCCACCCCACCAACAACAAAACAGTGGAAATATGGGTGTCAGGGGACCGCAAGGTAATGCAGCACCGTTTCAGAGGCCACAGGGTTATAATCACCAGAATCAGCAATACTCTTCCTACCTTCCTCAACAACAACAATGGGGAAGGCAAGAAGATGGGTTTGCCAGGTTAGAAGCTATGATGCAGCAGGTAATTGGGTCAAATGCCAAAAGAAGTGAGAGAGTAGATATTCATGATGCAGCTATTAAAAACATTGAAGTACAGTTGGGGCAGATATCTATGGCAGTGAACAACCGACCTCCTGGAACATTACCTGCAGATACTCAGATAAATCCTATTGACCAGGTTCCAAGGCAGCTGATGGCAGTGACTCTTCGCAGTGGCAGAGA
>ML371407.1:0-46461 GCA_005239525.1 Nicotiana knightiana | reverse complement strand
TCCCCCCCCTTTTTTTTTCTTTACTCAATTGGTGGTTGCCCCAGTCCCATTGGGGGTAAATTTGGATTTCTTTAAAGTCCCCAAATGACAACTTTGGGGAATCTCAATGTATAAAAATTCTATACGGCTGAGTATAAGTTAATACTTAGTCTTTACTTAGCCATTTTAATATATTAATGCTAGTATGACTTTTGTTGAGTTTCTTTTTCACTCTTTAAGTCTTTTGCATGCTTCATTTTTTGAGGTTTTAGTTTCACCCCTGAGTTTTGCATATAGAATGCTTTAGATTACTCGTACCTAAATAGGAACGATGTCATATTAAATGTGTGCCTTTTTGTAGTAGGCATAATTTATGGAAGAGGGCCCTTTATGATTGACATGAAGAAGACGTCTCAACTTCATGATAATGCAATAGAGTGATAGGAATTTTACACATGTTTAAGAATGTTTCCAAGGAAAGTTTTTTGTTTGAACTTCCACGACATTTTACATGTGTTTTATTATCGTCTAAAACTCATGTTGCAATTGTTTTTGTTTAACAGATTTGATATACCCTTGTATTTCGTAACTGTTTTCATAGGTAACAATTTTTCGATATTGATACAAGGGAACAACTGTTTTTCACTAGTAACAGTTTTTATAAAGATTGGGGTTTCTACCCGTAACTGTTTTTATTGATAACAGTTTTATAATAAGTACGAGGAAAATGCTTTTTCATCCGTAACTATTTTATTTGACTACAATTTTCTGAATAAATACATGGATTTTGATCTTTCATTCGTAACTGTTTTATTTGATAACAGTTTTTTGAGTAAGTACAAATGATGATGATCTTTTACCCCCTAACTGTTTTAGTTACAACATTTTTGAATAAGTATACATTTCTTCCTCGTGACTAATATTTTGCCTTTCAGCCTGAACATGTTCGAGGTTTTTTTTTGCATTTTTGCATTAGGCTTTGTATTTGGATGACTCTTTTGATCTCTTTCGATTCTGCTCGTATCACTTGTCTTGTTGGGTAGATGGGTCTTCAGGCTCGAGCTTTTGACTTTCTGATAGTCTTCTTTGCTTCGTCTTAGCCTTCCATACTGTATAGTCCCCCAAGTGTTTGAGCTTTGAAGAATGAGATCTCGAGCACTTGATTATTCCTTCCTTGTGGTCCTTTTCCTGAAAAGGAAAAACATTCCGGACTCGAAGGTATATAGTTTTTAGATGATGACTACTTAACCCTTTGAAACGTCCATCAGAAAGTGTAACCCTAGACCGGGAATTGTGTTCGCATATTTGCAGGTCTAATATCATCATCTGGTGATAGGTTAGCTTTATACCTATCATCTAAAAAAGTTAGTAAATTTTTTTAAATGTTCAAAATAAAATTGAACGTGTGATACCTGACTAGGGGTATTTCTTTTCCTTAGAAGTAATACTTCTTTAGGTGGATGACGTTCCATCTTGTTGGTAGAACTCTGCCGTCCATAACTTCCAACTCATAGGCGCCCTTCCCAGATATGCCTCAGATTTTGTAGGGTCCTTCCCAGTTTGGATTTAGCTTTCCTGCGCCTGCTTCTTTCGTCAATTGAAAGACTTCTTTGAGGACGAAGTCCCCAATCTTGAAGTACCTGAGATTAGCTTTACGGTTGTAATAACGCTCTATGATTTGTTTTTGAGATTCCATCCGTATCAGTGCTGCTTCTTTCCGTGGTTCGAGAAGGTCCAGATTGGTCCTCAATTCATCGTCGTTTGCTCCCTCCATGGATGTTGAGAACCTTATGCTTGGTTCACCAATCTCCACAAGTATTAAGGCTTCTGCGTCGTAGACAAGTGCGAACGGGGTTTCTCCCGTGTCTATTTTTGAAGTTGTTCTGTATGCCCATAATACCGCTGGTAACTCATCAGGCCAGTTTCCTTTGGCTTTATCCAACCGCTTCTTTAGATTGTTGATGATGACCTTATTCATTGACTCAGCTTGACCATTAGCCACGGGGTGGTATGGTGTTGAAGTGATCCGTTTGATTTGCCAACTTTCGAAGAATTTTGTGATTTGCAAGCCTATGAATTATGGGTCATTATCGCACACGATCTCTTTTGGTATTCCAAAGCGGCATATTATGTTTCGCCATAAGAAACTTTTAACTTTCTTTTCTCGCACTTGTTTGAACTCTTCTGCCTCTACCCTTTTTGTAAAATAGTCGGTTAACATGAGCAAAAACCATACCTGTCCTTTAGCTGTGGGAAGAGGTCCCACTATGTCCATACCCCATTTCATGAAAGTCCATGGGGATATTATCGGATGCAATAATTTCGCTGGTCAATGCATGTTATTGGCAAACCTTTGGCACCTGTCGCATTTGGATACGAAGTTCTCAGCTTCTTCTTCCATCTTAGGCCAGTAGTATCCAGCTCTGATTAGGGCTTTCACTAAGGATCTGGCCCCTGAGTGATTTCCACAATGTCCTTCGTGGACTTCTTTCATCACAAATTCCATTTGGTTAGGTCCGAGTCATTTAGCTAGGGGTCCTCCGAACATCTTGCGATAAAGCGAGTTGCGAATAAGGCAATACCATGCAGCTTTGCGGCAAAGTGCTTGAGTTGCATTCCTGTCTTCAGGTACGGTGCCATTCTGCAAAAAATTAAGAATTTCGTTTCTCCAGTCCCAGGTTAAGTTGTTGAAAGTTACCTCATTCCTGTCCTGGTCGATCATTGAATGAAATAGTTGGATGACAATTGCATTGTCTTTGTTTGTTACTTTCGTGATTGCTGCGAGGTTAGCTAATGCATCTGCTTCTGTATTTTCCTCTCTAGGTATTTACATTACCTTCCATGTTTTGAATTGTCTCACGATCTCTCGTGCTTTTTCAAGGTACTGTTGCATTCAAGTCTCTCAAGCGATGTAAGTCCCTTGTATCTGATTTACTACCAGTTGGGAGTCGCTGTTGATCACAATTTGCTCGATTGAGAGCTCCCGTGCGAGTTCAAGCCCTGCAATAACAACTTCGTATTCTGCTTCATTGTTAGTTATAAGATAACACTTGATAGCTTGCCGTGTCTTTTCAACCGTGGGTGATATTAAGACTATGCCTAAGACGGCCCCTTTTATATTTGAGGAGCCATTAGTGAATAGGGTCCATAGGCTCGGATTAGCACCGTTAAAAAGTTGTAATTCTTTTTCTACTTCAGGGACAATGCTATTACTAAAGTCAGCAACAAAATCAGCTAGTATTTGGGACTTAATTGCAGTCCTAGGCTGATAGATTATTTCACGCTCACTTAATTCTATGGTCCACTTGGCTAATCTTTCTGACAATTCTTGTTTATGCAGAATATTTCTTAAAGGATATAAAGTCACAACGGTGATTGGGTGGCATTGAAAATATGGTCGTAATTTTCTAGATGCCATTATTAAAGCTAAGACTATCTTTTCCAGATGTGGATATCTAATCTCAGCATCTAGCAAAATTTTACTTACATAATAGATAGGTGATTGCTTACCCTTTTCTTCTCTTACCAGTACTGAACTTACAGCAATTTCTGAAACAGTCAGGTAGATGTACAATATTTCCCCTTCTTTTGGCTTTGAAAGCAGCGGTGGTTTCGATAGATAAATCTTCAGATTCTTGAGGGCTTGCTGACATTCTTCAGTCCATTCGAACTGATTCTGCTTTTTGAGAACTGAGAAGAATTTATAACTTTTTTCGAAAGACTTAGAAATAAACCTTCCCAAAGCTGCTATTCTCCCTGTTAGTCTTTATTCTCCCTGTTAGTCTTTGATCTTCCTTTTTATTTGTTAAAATACCAGGTATTTCTTCTATATCTTTAATTTGAGTGGGATTTACCTCTATTCCTCTGTTCGATACAAGGAAACCCAAAAATTTACCTGATTGCACTCCAAAAGTGCATTTTTCTTGATTTAGCTTCATATTATATCTGCGTAAAATATCAAAAGTAGTAGAGAGATACTGGAAATGGTCTTCTGCTTGTGTTGATTTTACCAACATATCATCAATATAGACTTCTATCGTCTGTCCAAGATGTTCTTGGAATATTTTAGTCACTAACTTTTGATAGGTGGCTCCAACATTTTTTAAGCCAAAAGGCATAAATTTATAACAGTAAGTTCCCCTGTTTTTAATGAAGGAAGTTTTTTCCTCATCTGAGAGATCCATTTTAATCTGATTATTACCAGAATATGCATCTAAAAAGCTTAATAATTCATGACCTGCTGTGACATCAATCATTTGATCTATATGTGGCAATGGAAATGAATCTTTGGGGCATGCTCTATTTAAGTCAGTATAATCTACGCATAATTTCAATTTTCCATTCTTTTTAGGTACTACCACGGTGTTTGCTAGCCAGCTNNTTCTTTTCTTCTGCTTAACAGGTACGAAGGATAGATCTTCATTTAGTTTATGAGTCATCACTTCTGGTGGGATGCCTGTCATATTTGAGTAGGACCATGCAAAGCAGTCTGCGTTAGCCTTTAAATAATCAATTAACTTACCTCTTCGACCGGGGCCCAACCTCGTGCATATATACACTTTCTGTTCAGGCTTTTGTTCGGACAATGGAACAACTTCGAGCTCTTCCGTAGTTGTTTTGACGTGCTCGTCATCCTCCAGTTCATGAATGACGTCCAGTATGGAATCTGCATCTGTGTGGTCTAATGCACCTTCCGTGGTAACTTGATTTACCTTCTCGTAAGTATTTTCTTTCGTACATGTTTCAGCAATAATACCTTCTGTACCTCTTTGGGCAGTAATTTCTTCCATGCATGTTTGGGCGGTGTTACCTGCTTGGGATATTCCCTTACCTCGTGATTCTTCCACCTCTATTTTCTTGTTGTAGTGTACCACATAGTTTATATTTCTTGTCGTTTGCTGATCGCCTCTAATTTGTTGAATCCCCCATTCAGAAGGGAATTTAATTACCTGATGCAAGGTTGAGGGTATTACTTTCATTTTGTGGATCCATGGCCTTCCCACGATTACGTTATAAGCCATGTCAGTATCGATGACTTGGAACCTGGTACTTTTGATCACCCCCTCAGCATAAGTGCTAAGCTCAATTTCTCCTTTTGTTATAACCGCAGAGTTATCAAACCCTGATATGGCTCGTGCCCTTGGGATTAATTGATTCCCCAATAGAATTTGTTCCACGACTCTTAGCAAAATGATATTGACTGAACTGCCTGGATCAGTAACACTATTTTTACGTTAGTGTCATGAATAAGTAAAGATATTACCAGAGCATCGCTGTGAAGAAGCATTAATCCATCGATATCTGTATCATCGAAGGTTATATCTTCCGCTTCCAGATTTTCACGAAGCCGTTTTCCATGTGTAATCGTGAACTTTGTGGTCGTTTTGCAGACCACTCCGTTTACTTCTTCACCTCCGTGTATCACGTTGACTGTTCGTTTTGGAGAAGGAGGCTTTGGGGGCTCCTGCCTGTTCCTCATATATGCCTGTTTACCTTTATCACTAAACAATTCTGTTAAATAGCCTTGTTTCAATAAATTTTCTACTTCACCTTGTAAAAATCTGCAATCCGCAGTCTTGTGCCCATGATCGTTATGGAATTCACACCAGTGATCGTGGTTCCTTCTATTTGGATTTGATCGCATCTCTTTGGGCCACTTAACCTTGTCTCCCATGTTCATCAATATTGATACAAGTTCAGTAGTACTTACATTAAAGGTATGATCCCTAATTCAGGTATTACCTCTAGGTCGTTCATCTCGATCTTTTCTGGATCTAGATGAGGATGAGACTACGTCCCTTCCTGGTGGTCTGTAATTTGACCTAGTGTTTTCGAACCTGGGACGAATATCACGTCCCGAGGGTCCTAAGTAAGGATGGTACCTGTTTTTACCTGATCGTCTGCCTGATTTAGGACGTCTGGATCTGGAATGATCTTCATCTCTCGAACAAGCAATGATATCTTCTTCTTTTCTGAGTTTAGTACTATACCTGTTATATACATTGTTCCATGTTGTAGCGGGAATTCTCTTAGACAATCCTTAAGTCATCTCGTGGCTTCTGAGCTTTTATCGTTTAGGTTGCTTGCAAATGCCATGGCTTCCCAATTATCAAGCACCCTGGGTAACTGCATTATTTCTCGTTAAAACCTGTCTACAAACTCACGGAGTAGTTTCGTGTCTCCTTGTTTTATTTTGAATATGTCTTCCATTCTTTTCTCAACTTTTTGTGCACCAGAGTATGCTTTTATAAAGGAATCTTCAAGCTCAGCAAAATAGTCAATAAAATTTTCAGGGAGAAGAGAATACCAGGTTAGGGCTCCTTTGGTAAGTGTTTCCCCAAATTTTTTGACAAGGACTGATTCAATCTCTTGTTTTGTTAAGTCGTTGCCTTTTACTCCAGTAGTGAAAGCAGTCACATGATCACGTGGGTCAGTTGTTCCATCATATTTGGGAACGTCAGGCATTTTAAACTTCTTGGGTATAGGCAAAGGTGCCGCACTTGGCTTCCAAGGTTGTTGAGAGTACCTATCAACATCAATGCCTTTGATAATAGGCGGTACTTTAGGAATTTGTTCGATGCGATCATTCTGCTCCTTCATATGTTTCTGCATGGTTGGTAGTAAATTTTTTAATTCAGAGTTATTAGATATACCTGGTCTCGCTTCGAGAGATTCATTAGGAGTATCTCCTCTTCCTGAGTTTGCCAACCCAGATTGAGGATTTTCCATGGTGATGGTATTATTGGGGGGTGGCGTTGGTGGTGCAGGTAACCCTGCTGGTAATCCCCTCGCAAATTCTTGCAAAGCTTGGCTCACATACTCTGCAATCATTTGCTTTACTTGATCTTGTTCCATCGTTTGATCATTATTATAATTGTTGTTATTGGATCTTTCTGGGGATTGTTCCATTGAACCACGTGGCGTTCCTGAAGGCGATGGAACTGGGGTTCCATTCCTTTGATGGTTGTTGTCGTTGGAGTTCGACATAGTTCAGAGGATATCACTTGAAAAACAAACAAAGATTATCAGATTCCCGGTAACGGAACCAATTTGTTTAACCAAAGAATTAGATCCTTTGACTAAAGCTATTTCTAGGAGAACATGGGTTACTGATAATCAAAGAAATAGAGAAAAATGAGTAATAGACAATATTGCAGAAATATAGAAAAGCAAAGTAGATTGTATTCGAGAATCAGATGCCTTTACAAGCTGCATTCCCCTCCTTTATATAGGAGATTCCTTGATATAACGTACAACTCTTGCTATGATTGATCATTAATGACTAATTATGACATTAATTGGGCGTTACAAAGGATAACAGTAATTGGGGTACGGTTACATAACGTACGAGTAATCAATTATGGGTTCTTGAATCTGTATGTAGCTTTGTCCAGATTCATTACGACCGTGTCTTTTCCCTGTTTTATCAGGTTGAGTTTCCCGTGGCTGATAAGCTCGAGGGTTTATTGAATCGTGCCTCTTTGTTTCGTACCTCTTCAAAGAATCACATACAGCTGTTGCGTTCTCATGTGTCCACATAACTGGCTGAGTTGTCAAGAGTTGACTTACGTGTGAAACTCTTTTTTACCAATACAAACATCTTAGCTGGTTCAGCGCTTGTTGCGCTTCATTGAATAGGCATGGCGCATCTACCTCGTTTATTTTTGCCTACTATTCTTCAGTTATCAGGCACCTGGTTCCAACAGTTGTTTGGGAGGTAGAAACGACCTTTTGGGGAACATATTTTGAGATTTTTGCCATTGTTATAGGGGAAAACTTGAAGGAGATAGAGAAAGGTCGAAAGATGGAAGCTCATATGTGTTGGCTTGAGTGGATGATGAGTAAAAAATTCAAAGGGATCTCGAATAACGGAGGTAAAAGTGTAGGAATGTGAAAAAGAGTAGTGAAATCCTGAGGGTACGAGAGTTGATGGATTGATGTAAAGTAAAAAATGAACAAAAGAAGGGCTATTTATACTGAGATGTTTCAGGCTTTTTATCGTTTATTTAACAGCGTATTGAAGAAGGAATCAGGGTGCTCATGTCGTTTCTCGTCAGCTTGCTCTCCGAGAAACGAGGGGACTATCTGTATACGGATAGAAACCTTGCTCAAGATACACTCCGACCTCCATTAGGGTAAAAAATGAGCTCGAAGATGATTGCGAAAGATCGGAAGCAAGTGTCTCATCGAGTCAAAATCTAGAGGCATGTTGTCTGCCTTCGAAAATATCGAGGTCATGATTCGAGATTGATTCGAATCCTGAAAGACTTTGGGTAATCAAATATGACCAACAGAATGTCGTACTATCTGTGGCTGGCCGAATGTCACGGGGCGTGGATCTCGGCACGTATCAGTGAAGAACCAGAAATCAGTTAAACATATTTTTTTACCTTTTATAGAGTTATACTTAGAGTAAGATTCCCTCTACTATATAAAGGGGAAGGGGGATGGGGGGGGGGGGTCGGGTAATTCATTAGACATTATAACACGCATTCCAAAGAAATATACTACTATTTTCACTTTTATTGTAAGTTTTTTTCTCTTGTTCATCAAAGTGGTCCACTCTGAGCCCGGATCGTGGGTGAATGCTTCACTAAGGCTGAAATCCTCCTCCTCGCGTGGTTTGAATTTATTATTTATTTACTTATTTATTCTAACTCAATTTATCGTTTTGTATCAAATCAATCCGCATATCTTTAAAACCAATAACAAATTTAATTATTATTCGATTTTAAGGATAAACACATTAAAAAAACTCTATACACATAATGTAATTTTTTACGATACCTCATACCCAACTAGTTCCGCACTTCCGCTCCTGTCTCGTAGTATCCCACGAACTTAAAAGAGTATTTTATTTTTCCATAGTTTGGTCTCACGACTCTAAACTAAACGAAAAGGTCATCAAATTTTAAAAATGCATACAGATTAAATCGGTTAAATGATCTACTTTGTCATTCTAGCTGGCAAATATAGTACGTAAAGATTGTTGGAAGTTGAATCCCCAAAGTTATAATTATAATTTTCTTTAAGTGGTGTGCTAAATCCGAATCTTGTGAGATCTAGATTTGTTTGTTCTTAATACACGTATATATAAATATCTTATGAAGCAAAAATAAAAAAATAAAATAAAAAACTAGATTTGTCTCCCACTTCCACTTCTCATGTGCTTGTCTCTCTCTACTTGTTGTCAAGCACTATGAAGTAAGTTGCCGAGTAGTTGCTGACTGAAAATTGACCAAACAGAAACTTTATAATATATTTTTTGGTCATGACATCGGAAATACTTTAAATAGAAAAACTATCTATCGAACTAAACATCTATAAAAGCAGTGGCGGATCTGGGGTTTGAAGGTGACAGATATTATAATTTCTTTTAGTGTATACTTTATAATGATTAATATGAAAATTATTTGGAATATTTATTCGATTTTCTTGAGTTTAATCGGGCCCACTTAATAGTTTTTTTTAATTTATAAATACAAAAATTACTTCTCATATATTAAAAAATAGACGTAATTAGCATTTTAAATAACGAATCGTACCTTTATTATAACAACACGTGTAAAATCAACATTCTCACTAGGAAATTACATCTTTTTTTGTTTATTAAAATAAATTTACACAAGTAAGATAACATCTTCAATAAGGGAATCATCAATCAGAATAAGATTTTTTTTTAAAAATATCTTCAATTGATAAATTATACCCCACAAGTATAGAATTAAATAAACTACAAGTTCTCAAAAATTAAAATCATAAATCTCATATTTTTTAAGCAAAGCGTTACGAAATTGTTATCGTCATTTAATAGTAAAGTGATTTAAATTATATTTAATAACCATAAAATAACACAAATTTTTATGATATAATAAAAAAAGATAAAAAAAATTTGATCTCATCGAAATTCTCATTAAGACTAATATTTTTCGGATATGAAAGAAGAAAACTCATAAATTTGAGATTAAGAGGAATGTTTATTTTATAAAATTTTATAGTTTCAGAGTATTTTTTTGAGTGTTCTTGTTAGAGACCACATATAAATAATAGAATAAAGAAAAGAAAAATACAAAAAATAATGGAACGAAAAATAGAAAATTGGGAGGTAGCCGAAAAGGAAAATGACCGGGACAAAAAGAAAGAAAAAGCACACGAAAAAGGAAAGTCACACAAGGTTCAAGATAATTTCTAACTTGGATTTTACATAGGAGAAAAGCTTTCAAAAAGTTTTACCAACCATGACACATTTGTCTAATTTACAGCTGCGGGTGGTAGAATGAGATATTTAACCTAATTTAAGAAAATTTCAGCATAAATATATAAAAAATTTATTATCTTAACTGATGTCATGCCACCCCATTGTAAAGGGGCGGATCCCCCCTATATAAAAGTAATACTGGAAACGAGAACAATAACATCTAAGTTATATGCAATGATAATATCATATATTTGAACTTCTTGTTATTAGTAAGTTTACCTGATCTGATAAATCTTAACAGTTCAGTTTATTGGCTATCTAAACTTTTTCTTTGTTGGTGGGGATTGATTCCTTGCCTCGTAAAAAGAGGAATAAATATCGTATGGAGACTAACAACGGAAGAACATTTTCATAGAGGAAAGCGACAAGTCGGTAGAAGAGCAAGCTTGAAATACAATCAAACTCTCTATATAACAGCTTCGTTTATATATTTTTGGATGTTATAATGAAGTACTGTTATAGAGAATATACATTATACATACATTTTAACTAAACATGAAAATTGATTCCGGAAAAACTTAGCTTTTATAATGAAGTATTATTGTATAGAAATGTTGTTATAGAAAGATATGACTGTAAATGGAGAAGTCATTCATTCATAGCAGAAAAAACATTCACTCACATCCCCTCCCACATTTTCCCTTTCCCTCCCCCTTATAATAATAATAAATAAAAAATAAAAAATTACCCAGTATAGTAGGATAAGACTTCATTAGCGAATTGCTCTAACAATAATTTAACCCTATCCATTAGGATAAAACTTGCTAATAATTAGCAAAGTACTAATCCACGGTTATATTTTGAATCAATTTTCCAGCTTATTTGTGAAACTACGAATACATCAATTATTTTCTCAATTCAATACTTATTATTCCTACCTTTAATCATTAATTACTCGTTCAAGTAAAGTAAGGATAGTTTAGTAAAATTGATCGATCCTTAGAGTTAATGCTATTAAATACTTTTTAATGACTGTGTATTTCGACTTTTTCCCTCAAATTTTAGTATGGACAATATTTTGAAATTGAGAAATAAAAATGAAAGTAGAAACTCCACATTGCCGGCTTCCAATTCCCAAGTAAATGGATTATTTCCTTTTGGATTGGCGAAGAGCATTCCGTCTAAGTAAATCAAAACCGGCCATAATAATAAGTGTGACTGTGATCCCAATAGAGTTCAAAGTTCCCTAGGGGAGTTTGTTTTTCTCTTTTCTTTTCCCTAGGAGTGATTAAATATCGGCCAAATCTTAGATTTAATATTACAAAAAAATTACTACGAAAAGATATTAGAATAAACTACTATTCCTTCAATTGATTTTTTCTGACTTTTTTTATGATTCACAATATTTGATTTTTTCAAATATCAAGAAGGAATTAACTTTTTCGTTCTAAAATTGCCCTCAAAATAAAGAGCGTATGAGTAATTTGTTATATTTCAATGAGCAAATTAAGATTAATATGATTAATTCTGTTATTAATTACAACAACAATAACAATAATATACCTAGTAAAAATCTCACGTCGTGGGGTCTGAGGAGGGTATCGTGTACGCAGGCCTTACCCTTACCTTGTGAGGATAGAGAGACTGTTTCCAATAGACCATCGGCTCAAGAAAACATAAGCACCACATTAATAAAAATAAAGACAAGAAAGGACTGTACCAAAAAACCATATAAAAGCAGAATAAAAATAATAAGACAGTAAGGTGATACACAATGAAAGAAAATAATGATTAGTCATAAAAATCTACTGCCAACAAAAAGCGAGACTGCGTGCCAATACTACTGTTATGAACACTCTAGACTACCTACTCTACTACCCTAATACTCGTCCTCCATAGCTTCCTATCAAGGGTCAGGTCCTCAGTCAGCTGAAGTTGTGTCATGTCTTGCCTAATCAGCTCTCTCCACGTCTTCTTTGGCCTACCTTTATCTCTGTGTAGGCCCTCCAATATCAACTTCTCACCCCTCCTCGCTGGAACGTTTTCCTCCTCATATGGCTATTTTATTATTAATTAATGTTAAAAAATAATTTTTTTAGTATGGGTGAAAAGAAAAAAAAATCACAAAATGATCGGAACAGTAATATAGGAAAAACACGTGATGACGTGGCCACCACCCCACTTTTTCGCTCTGTTATGTTCTTTTTGCTGTCTCTTTAGTTTTTCTCGGCTGGCAGTATTTGTATTTTGCGTATTTATATATATTGTGTGTAAGTTGTCACGCACCTCCACAAAGTACATCTGCTTTCTACGATCTGTCTCTGTTTTAATATATTCTTTCCCATTTCTCTGTTGAAAGGTGAAAGGTTCTCTCCAAGAATACAGAGATCCTTTCTCTACCTATTCTGTGTATGTATGTAAGCTTCTTCTGCATTGTAAAAATTGTTTGTTTTTGGGGGATTTTTTTCATCATGTATGTGGGTTTTGTCTTTGTTTTTAGATCTTGTGATTTGGGAAAGAGATGTCAAAACAAGGGGCTTTTGATCTGGCATCTGGTGTTGGTGGCAAAATTAACAAGGAGGAAGTTCTCTCTGCTGTTGACAAGTATTCCCCTTCTCTCTCTCTCATTATGTTTTTGGGTGTAAATCAAATTACAAAATTTTGAGTTTTTTATCCAATATCTGTTGGCATTTTGTTAGAAAGATTCAGTTTTTTTTAATCATTGCTTTCTCTATCTTAAGAATTATGATTGTAATTTATAGGGCCGTATCACAAAGATTTCTATTGTGATTATAATGTAGATCCTATTCTTTTTGTGTAAATGCATAACATGTTTGGTGGATTGGTGATGACGATCTGTCATTTTCTCAAAGATTATGTTGAGCTACTTATGTAACTTTTTTGTCTGGGTGTTATTAATTGTGCCAACATCATGTACCTTAGTACCTGAGTTATTTAATGAATCTGTTGTAGCTTAGATATTTATATTTTTTCTTTGAGGTCCTTAAGAGTCCAGAAAATTCCTTCCGCAAATTGCCTATCAAAAGGATGGATTAGTACTATTTATCGGTTTTCTAGTAGTATTAAAATTGTGTCTACTACAACAAAGAGAAATTCTTGAAGTCAAAGACATTTTGATCAGAAATGGACACCAAACATCTGCTCGCAACCGATTTCCAAATTGCAGTTTACTTTCCTTCTTCCTTTTTCTTTTTTTGTTTCTTTTTGTTTTGTATGATTGTTAATCTTATCAATTTTTCTAAATGTTATTGTTGATTTAAAATTTCGTCAAATGAACTAGGTATGAGAAGTACCATGGTTATTATGGAGGTGAAGAAGAAGAGAGAAAGAATAACTACACTGACATGGTGAGAAACATTTCTATTATTTATTATAATTATAATGTTTTTTTAGTAATCAGTGTTCACAATCTATGCATGGTAGTTGAGGATTGTTGAATTTGGCAATCTCGTATTCTCTGGTAATCCTCATGTCATCCATTTGGCATTGATTGATCATGTAAAGCTTTGCTGTTGCTGTATAATTGCATATTGATATTCCTATTTGAGCCTGTAAGTGAAATGGGAAGAAAGAGCCCTCACACAGTCAGACTTTATATCTAGTTAGCAAAACAACATCCGAAACTGTTTCAGCAATTGATGAGTGATTTTGCGTACACACCTTGAAAGAAAAAGTGAGTTTTACACCCTGCTCCTAACTCTTTTGGTGTGATTTTGCTGAATAAAATGAACTGAGAGGACATGCTTTTACTTTAGCTCCAAAAGCTGAATTACTGTGATCTCTGAAAAATTACTAAAGCTATGGTGATCTTGGAGGCAGAAACTGTTATTGCTTTTGGTTGGAGCCAAAAGTTAGGAAACCAATATGTGTCCCTGCGAGACCTCTTAATCATATTTTAGCTTTTCTGTATTATCACATGTGCTTCCTTTTGGAGCCTAGATGTGCTACGTTGCACAAGCCAGTTCAGTTATTTGAGGAAAAGGCAAAGTTTTAGAAATTTGAACTGAATTGAAGTTGGGTTAGGTTAGGTTAGGTTTATAGCCGCTCATTATTTCATTAGTCTCAATTTTTCCCCTAATTGTTAGATGGTTTGGTCATGTCTTACATAGACTCTCAATGCACCGCACCGTAGGTTTAATACTATGATGATTGAAGGTGGTACAATGAGATAAGTGTAAACCTAAATTAAGTTGGAGAGAAGCTGCTTCAAAATACCTATAATCTTTTAGCAAATACCTAGAATTTGCGTAGCTTTGTGTTATGCAAATTCACACGATCTTGTCCTTCCTGTAGACCAGCAAAGAACTTTACAAGTTTAATAACTCAAAGGATGTTCTTGTCAAAATTGGTATGAATAGAGTTGCTAAGAACATAACACGAAGCAAATAATTCACACAGGCGACACCAGCAATCCCTACCCGTTAGAATTAGGACTTAGTTGTTGTTAGATAGTAATGTAAATTACCCTAGTCCTACATGGAATAGGAGTAGAATATGTGTTGTGTATAGTTATAAATAGGGTTATTGTAAAACACAAAATTATCAATATTATATTTTTCTCCCGTGCATTCTCATATGGTATCAGAGCATTGGTGAGAAAAGATCGATGTGCATCATTCCAGTGACATCCGGGAAGAAAGAACTCACTCACCGTGCAGTTTTCCGGTGACCTAAGTGGCTGTCTGCATCAAACTTCATATCTAGCTGTGTTGTGCGAAAACCAACACCCCAGTCACCATAGTCCGGCTACCACACCTAGTCACCTCCTCCAACAGATCTTGCTCCACGCGCCCACACGCGATGGGAAGGTCTCCAGAATTTCCGGCGAGTTCTGTTCACGCGTCGGGGCATGAGCATATTTTTCGGCATAATCCAAGTTTGGGTTTTCTTCTTCGGTGGTCGCTTTCTTTTTCCAACTCGACCCATACAATTTTTTGAATTTTCCGGCAGTGAATAATGTTTTCTGGCAATGAACAATGATTCCGGAGTGAACCGTCTTTTCCAAAAAAAAAGATCCTAGTGTTCTGATTTGGCATTCCGAGGTTTACCACAGAACTTTTAGTCAAGAATTTGAAAATTGCTTATAGCAAAATGGGATCCAATACTATGAATACTCTCTACTGGATTATATTGAGTTCCTTCAGTACAAAGCATGTAAATATACATCTTCAGATATAGCTTATGTTGTTCAAACTAGTAATAGCATGACTTGTGTCTCCCAATCTTCATACTTCGAGTCATTGATTCAGGTGCATCTGATCACATTTTTCGTAATAAATCTTTTTTCACTACTATTTCATGTTCTCAATCTCTCAACAATTACAATGGCCAACAAGTCTCAAACCATGACAACTAGAATAGGTCAAGCAAGTCCACTTCCTTCCTTTACCTTTAGATTCAGTTCTTTGTGTTCCCGGTAGTTCTTTTAATCTCATAGCCATTAGCCGCTTAGCCAAATCACTTAAATGATCTATTTTATTTCTTAATGACCTTGTCGTTATATAGGAACACAATACGAGGCGGATCATTAGTACCAGGTGTGAATCAAATGGACTTTATTACCTTATCCTTGCAAAATCACATGGACTCACATCTTATCTCCCTTCAACAGCTCGTCCTGTTACTAATTCACTAGATTATTACATAATTGGTTGAGACACCCCAGTTTGTCAAAACTTTAGAAAATGGTACCTGGTTTATCTCAATATTCTACCCTAGAGTGTGAGTCATGTCAGCTCGGTAAGCATACTTGCTCTCATTTCCCTTGGCGTCCCGATAATCGAGCAGAGTCACCTTTCACTTTTACTTTAGTCCATTCATATGTTTCAGGTCCTAGTCGAGTCGGTTCTACCTTGAGATTCCACTACTTTGTCAGTTTCATTGATGTTTATTCCAGGTGCACTTTGGATATTTTTGATGAAAAATCGATCTGTGTTATTTTCTATTTTCAGACCTTCCACGCTGAAATTCTAAATCAATTTGGGGTTTCTATTTGCACATTTCGTAGTGATAATGCCCTAGAGTATTTGTCTCAGAAAGCAAGAGGCGTGTAAGTTCACCCCATTAGCTTTCATGTGGATAATTTGGGGGGAGATAAATAGGAGAGCTTTTGAGGGGATTGAGTCATCTTTTTCACATCTTAAGTATAGTCTTTTATCTTTGATTGCTTTTTGGTGCACTCATATAACCCCTATTTGTATAGAAGATTGGGCGTCTTTTGTAGAAAATCATGTTCTGATGTAAATTCTCTACTTTTTGTTATACTTCCTGTATACGGGAGTTCTCTCCGTTTTACAATTTACCTTATCAAAAAAAAAGTATTTGTCTTCCCCATTTCAACATTTGGTGAACTCTCATGGGATTATTCAACAAACATCTTGTCCATACACATATCAACAAAATAGGGTAGCTAAAAGAAAGAATAGACATCTTATTGAAACTACTCGTACCTTACTCATACAGTCTCATGTTTCGTTATGTTTTTGGGGATGTAGTTCTTGCATTTTGTTATCTTATTAATCGTATGCCATCCTCAGTTATTCAAAATCAAGTTCCATTCTTGTCTTGTTTCCCATTCATCTCTATTCTCTCTTCCACCCCGTGTCTTTGGGAGCACATGTTTGTTCATAACCTTACTCCGGGAAAAGATAAGTTAGCTCCTCGTGCTCTTAAGTGCGTATTTGTGGGTTACTCGAGAACGCAAAAGGGATATCGATGCTATTCACCTGACCTCCAGTGGTACCTTATGTCAGCTTTACCTTTTTTGAAACTCAATCATACTTCACAGGTCCAAGTAATCACCTAGATATTTTTGAGGTGCTACCAGTTCCATCTTTTGGAGATTCAGTCACTGTCTCCCATTCATCTTCCTTTACCGTTCCATTTCCACCACCTATAGCTCAAGTTCCATTACCTAGTCCAGTTCAACCTTCTACAACTCCACCACTTCAGGCCGTCCGTGCCTAAATCAGGCCCAGCTGATTCACGTCCTGCACCTAACCCTGCTCCTACTACGGAGATGTCTCCTTCTAGTCAACCGATTGCACTTTGGAAAGGTATACAGTCCACACTTAATCCTAATCCCCATTATGCCGGTTTAAGTTTCCATCGTCTGTCATCACCTCATTATACGTTTGTATCATCTTTGTCCTCTGTCTCCATTCCTATGTCTACAGGTGAAGCATCGTCTCATCCAGGATGGCGTCATGCTATGATTGACGAGATTTTTGCTTTACATAAGAGTGGTACTTGGAAGCTTGTTCCTCTTCCTTCGAGTACATCTACGGTTGGTTGTTGTTGGGTGTATGGAGTCAAAGTTGGTCCAGATGGATAGGTAGGTTGATCGACTTAAGGCTCGTCTTGTTCCCAAAAGGTATACTCAGATATTTGCGCTTGGTTAGAGTGATACTTTCTCTCCTGTGGCTAAAATAGCATCAGTCCGCGTTTTACAATCTGTGGCTGATGTGTCATGGCCTCTTTATCAGTTGGACATTAAGAATGTTTTTCTTCACGGTGATCTTGAGGATTAGGTTTATATGGAGCAAGCACATGGTTTTGTTAGGGGGGGGGGGTTTAGTAGTCTCCTCTAGCCTGGTTTGGTTAGTTCAGCACAACTATTCAGGAGTTCGGCATGATTCGTAGTGAAGCTGATCACTCTGTGTTTTATCAGCATTCTGATTCAAATCTTTGTATTTATTTGGTGGTTTATGTTTATGATGTTGTAATTACGGGCAACTAGCAAGATGGTATTACTAAATTGAAGCAACATCTCTTTCAGTCAAAGGATCTGGCAGATTAAAGCATTTTCTGGGTATTGAGGTCGCTCAGTCTAGCTCAGGTATTGTGATCTCACAACGGAAGTATGCCTTAGACATTCTTGAGGAGACAGAACGACAGACTCCTATGGATCCTCATTCTAAACTTCTACCAGAACAGGGGGAGTCGATTAGACCCGACATTTCCTTTCCTGTGAGTGTGCCGAGTCAGTTTATGGATTCTAACTGTGATAGTCATTGGGATGCAGTTGCCCGCATTCTTCGATGTATAAATTCAGCTCCAACCAAGAGATTATTGTTTGAAGATCAAGGTCATGAGCAAATTGTTGGATACTCTGATGTTGATGGGGCAGGATCACCTTCTGATAGACGTTCTACGTCTGGATATTGTATTTTAGTAGGAGGTAATTTGGTGTCTTGAAAGAGCAAGAAATAGAATGTAGTTGCTCGGTCAAGTGCATAAGCAAAATATTGAGTAATGGCTGTGGCAACATGTGAGCTAGTTTGGATCAGACACTTGCTCAAGGAGTTAAAATTTTGGTGAAATCAACAAGATGGATATTGTATTTTAGTAGGAGGTAATTTGGTGTCTTGAAAGAGCAAGAAATAGAATGTAGTTGCTCGGTCAAGTGCATAAGCAAAATATTGAGTAATGGCTGTGGCAACATGTGAGCTAGTTTGGATCAGACACTTGCTCAAGGAGTTAAAATTTGGTGAGATCAACAAGATGGAACTTGTGTGTGATAATCAAGCTGCCTTCATATTGCATCAAATCCAGTGTTCCAGGATCCCAACGGTCACTTTGTCAGAGAAAAGATACTCTCAGGACATATTGCTACAAAGTTTGTGAAGTCGAATGATTAGCTTGCAGATATTTTCACCAAGTCACTCACTGGTCCTCGTTTTAGTTATGTGTAACAAGCTCAGTACATTCGATTTGTATGCACCGGCTCGAGGGAGAGTGTTAGATAGTTATGTAAATTAACCTAGACCCACATGGAATAGGAGTAGAATATGTATTGTGTATAGCTATAAATAGGTTTATTGTAAAACTCTTATAAAAAAATCAATATTATATTTTCTCCCGTGCATTCTCGCAGTTGTTGTATTTAATTATTTACTCTTAAATGAGTCTGATGTTTGGCTTGAACCTTTGTCAATTCAGTGCCACGATTTAGAGAATCTCTTTACATGCCAGTATTGGAATGAAATGGATCCGAATAGAGTGGAAGGGTTATAGAGGATTCATGTGGTCTACCCCAACTAGTTTGAGATTGAGGCTTAGCTGGTTAATAGATTTTGATTCAGCTATTGAAGCTTTGTCTCACATCAATTCACTTTCTTGTCTAAGATAAAATATTTATGTACATTTTGTTGAAACGCAATTCTGGAAGCTGCAAAGTTAGTAACACAATCTTTCATTCAGGTAAACAAATACTATGATCTTTGCACTAGCTTCTACGAATACGGCTGGGGAGAGTCATTCCATTTTGCACCCAGGTTTGTTAATTATGGGCCATTCATGCGTGAGGGAATGAATGTTAGGTTTCAGCCACTTAGTTATTACTACTTACTATTTCATTCACACTTTTGCCTGCAGGTGGAAAGGAGAATCACTCCAAGAGAGCATTAAGAGGCATGAACACTTTCTTGCCTTGCAACTGGGATTGAAACCAGGACAAAAGGTTTGGCTTGCATATGTTATCATTAATGAAAAGAAGACGCACTGAAGTACTTACATGATTACTACTTCAAACTGTCTCTTGAAACCCGGAATATGACTGCAGGTCTTAGACGTAGGATGTGGAATTGGTGGGCCGTTACGAGAAATTGCTCGATTCAGGTGAATGAAGATACTTTGAATTGTTGAGCTCCTCACTATCATGTGGGCCCTGTATTTCAATTATCCCCCTTTTACCTACCATGAGCTTGGTAGTCAAATTAAGAATTTAACTTGATGAAATTCCATATTGCTAATTGCATCATGATATATAATGCAAAGTTTGCCACGCCACCAGATATAATATATCTCATGTTGGCAATGATTAATTAGCATGCTTTGTGTACATGCTTCCTCTAGAACTGAAAGGGTAAATGTGATCCCTCCTTGATTTCAATCTCACATCTTGAGCTAAGTAATGACATAGAATGGTACTAAACATCTGAAAGTTGAGACGCGACGAAATGAATGCTTGACCATTTAGGAGCTTGTTAGATGTCACAACCCCGTGTTACACATTTTTTATTGACACAATGAAAGCAGTTAATGAGGCCTGCAAATTCATCACCTGCTCTTTTTTACTTAATAGTGGTAAATTGTATATGACTCGATCTGTGAAATTCCTTACGGTAATCTGCTCTTCTTACCTAACAATTTTTGTAAGTCTCACCATTTTTATTATAATCATGCAGCTCTACATCAGTTACAGGCCTCAACAACAATGAATATCAGATATCTAGGGGACAGGTATTTGCTTTGCTCCCTAGTTCTGTTTGTAAAACCAGCTCTTGCAAGATGTCATGTATTTTGGCAGAGATTACCTGTTACTATATATATTAACAAATTAGAAGGATAGAATTGGAAGCATCAGACCTGCTTTTATCTGAAATCCGGTTTCTGAGATTAATCTGGATTCTGAGATCACATGTCATCTAGTTTTCCAGCCAAAAGATAAAAAGAAAAGGCTGATTATTTCGCTTTCCCATTTCAAATGGTTGAAAGAATTTATTTAATTTTAGAGTATAGTTGTCTAATACCCTTTACTCTGCAGGTGTTGAACCGCAAAGTAGGATTGGATCAGACTTGCAACTTTGTAAAGGTAGTAAATTTGCAGATCAAGTTAAACTTCTTTGAACTGCCTGTTCAGTGCTTGATTTGATTGTCGTGTGGTGTCAATGCAGGGTGATTTCATGAAAATGCCATTCCCTGACAATAGCTTTGATGCAGTGTACGCAATAGAAGCTACCTGCCATGCACCAGATCCAGTGTGTATATTTTTACTGTGTTCAATTTTGATTTGTATATTGACTGTTTGTTGGTTATTAATACATTTAATCTTTTAAGGTTGGATGCTATAAAGAGATTTACAGGGTGCTGAAGCCTGGTCAATGTTTCGCTGTGTATGAGTGGTGCATGACCGATTCTTACAACCCCAATAACGAAGAGCACAAGAGGATCAAGGTACATCTTGAAGCATTGAAGTAGTTTATCAATCTGTTGGATAGTTTTACTTATCTTAATTCTTTCATTGTCCAAAGGCCGAAATTGAGCTCGGAAATGGCCTCCCTGAGGTTAGATTGACAACACAGTGCCTCGAAGCAGCCAAACAAGCTGGTTTTGAAGTAAGTGCCAAGTCCTTTTCTTCTAAAGTCATCAAGTAGTTGACTTCCCCTTGGAATTTGCATTTAAACTCTACTTGTATATGAAGGTTGTATGGGACAAGGATCTTGCTGACGACTCACCTGTTCCGTGGTACTTGCCTTTGGATACGAGTCACTTCTCGCTCAGTAGCTTCCGCCTAACAGCAGTTGGCAGACTTTTCACCAGAAATCTGGTAATATTTCTTACAATACTGTCTCTTTATTGTTTCTGATAGTTCATCTGTAAACCAACCTGCGTGAAGACGGGATAATTTTGACATCCCAATAGTTCAATGTCAGAGTTAGAATGAACTAAAGGGTTGTTTCCTTTGATGTATAAGATAATTTTTCTCCATATAAAGTTCCGCATCACTTGTACAGTTTTTGGTTTTCGGTAGAAAATCCTGCATAACTAATATGATCTCCATATAAAATCCTGCATAACTAATATGATCTTCATATAACTAACGCTATGATTGGTTTCTGGTATTGACTCTCCAAACATTGTTTTACCAATTTTGGTACAACTTATATGAGAATTTATGTACAATTATTTTACACGGGTATAATGTGGGTAAGAATACACGTAACTAAACGACCCCTAAACTGTTTCACATGATTTATTAGGTTTCGGCACTTGAATACGTGGGACTTGCTCCTAAAGGTAGTCAAAGGGTTCAAGCTTTCTTAGAGAAAGCTGCAGAAGGTCTTGTTGGTGGTGCCAAGTAAGATTATGACTCCCCCTCGTAAATATTATGTAGTTGACTAGTTTGATATACAGTAATATTGATCATATGATCAACTTTATGATTAACATCTTTAACCTGTTGTTTCAGGAAAGGGATTTTCACACCAATGTACTTCTTCGTGGTTCGCAAGCCCATTTCAGACTCTCAGTAATATGGAGTTTAGTCACTTAGCTTTTTGCTTTAGTTAGCAAATCCTTCAAGATTCCTCGCGCAGAACTTTACACATTGAATATGACCGCGCTAATTAAGGTGACTACAGTTTTGGAGGGCGTTGTGGGTGGGGGGTGGGGAAGATTCTTTCTCTTGTGTTGCTTGTCTGACACAATTTGATTTCAAGTCTTGCTATTTTGGCCATTGATGTCTATGTTCTAAGATACATGCCAAATGACAAGCTCATAAAGGTGGGCATTTGCTAATATATGGTGTATCAGGTAAACAAACTTATTTCTTTGGACTAATCGAAGAAGACAATTGTTTGTTTTTTGTACTTCATCGTGTTCTTAAACACTAAAATCTACAAAAAATTTATATTCTCTTGTTGCAAACAGTTTGCATAGTATTATGTTGCATCTATGCGAGTAAACTAATATTTAGTCCTTTTTGTCAATGAACATTAGTCTAAGATATAGTAATTCAAATGCATGTAGATTGCACAGATTGCTTTGGTTGACACTGTCGTCGGGTTAGTTGTATGTTTCCAGCATTCTCATATTTTAGTGATCTGAGGTATCTATATGATATATCCGTAAAGGAACTGATTCCATTCACAAATACTCAATGAATCTTCAAAAATAAAATTATAACTCTCTAGTGTCTAGTGTTTTAAAAGGCTTTTTTGGGACTTGTCTCAGGGCTTGCCCCGGGGCGGGGCACTATGATAACGCTTTGAGACTCAATTTCTGGAGCTTAGCTTAGTTCTGTGAGACTTGCATCCCCAAGCACCTGGTCGTGCGCCCTAAACATGCCTAATACTTAACGCTCGTGACTTGCCCCACAATTCCTATGCAAATCATGTGTTGAATTAGCTAATTAGCATTGTTGACTCTTAAAATTCTTCAATAAATGAATGATTAGAGTTCTTTTCATCTATACGAATATGAAAAATGAGAATAACTCAAATAACAAACGATAATATTGCGTATTTACTAATTGAGAACATCGTATGGGTGAATATCATTTGAATATCTCTTTAGAAATAGATAACCAAAATTTATATCTTTACTTGATAGATCTTCATGCCTTAGTTCTATGTCTCACTAAATTATCATATATTTGTTATTTTACTCTTTAAAAATTATTTTTATATTTCTCATGAATGAGTAATAATAAATTACAATGTTGATATGAATATTTTCTTGTAAGGAGGTAAAATATGAAGTTTAATAATATTTTTTAAGAATTATGATTTTTAATCGTTTGTAAGTTAAGATGTAGTAAATTTATATTTCATAGTAACTTTAATAGTATTGCATTACTTATACTTGTAAAACACGTTAGATGTTTTATTTTATAAGAGTTTCTTAAATTATTTTTAGTTTTCATGAACTTTTAATATATCTTTTATATTTTTTTTTTGGTATAATGCTATATTATTAATTCATAAATTAAAAAATTAAAAATTTATGGGGCTTACCCCCCTATTTCGAGGCTTTCGTCTCGTCCCGCATTAAATAAAACGCCCCACCTTATGCCCTCACCTTTTAAAACATTGCTAGTATCATCTCAACTAACTTTTTTTCCAAAAACATTTTTTTTTTCAAGAAACTTTCTAAATGTCTATTGAGCTGGATTTAGTGGTTATAGGTAAAGACTGCCCCACCCAAAACAATCGGGTTCATGGGGATCTGACTTTTTCTTTTTGGATTTTCCATCTGATGTTTCGCATCTCCTTCGGAGATCGGACCAATCCAGATTATTCAAAGCCCATTTAGTAGAAAGAGCTCAAAGCCTCAAATATAAAGTCTCTTATTAAAGGTAAAAGAATGAGGAATTTTCAAAAATCACTATTGTTTAGTGACTATTAACTTCCTATAGCTATTATATTATAATTACTCTTTATAGTTATTATTCAGTTGTTACGATCGTGTATTCACATGTATTCGCATTGCTGTATTCATGAATACAACAGTAAAAAACGCCTAAAATCAGGTTAGTCTAGCTGTATTCGCATGTAGTCGTGCCATGTATTCGTGAATAAAACGGTAAAAAGCGCCTAAAAATCATGGCAGTCCAGTTGTACGCGCATGTATTCACATGTATTTGCACTGCTGTATTCATGAATACAACAGTAAAAAGCAAACAAAATCAGGGTTGTCCAGCTGAACGCATGTATCACATGTATTTGCATTGCTGTATTCATGAATACAGCTGTACCCGCATGTATTCTCATGTATTCACATGTATTTGCGCTACCGTACATGAATAGAGTAACGACAATCCCTATGTTCAGCTGTCTAAGAGAGATGAAAAACATAAATAGGGTATTTCATGCCTCAATGGTAGTATATACCATAAAATATTTATTTTGTTGTAAAATATAAAAGGTAGATATAGAAAATAATATTTTAAAATAATTTTGATTTATAATAAATAGGGTGTATACCTTTGCCATGAGAGGTAAAATTTCCTAAAAGAATCCTATTTATTTGTCACAGCCCTTGGTGGTCATAGGTACCTGATTAGGCTATTAATAATTTGATAATTGGCACAACAATTTGACTGGTGTTCCACATCCACTTTAGAGCTCCAATCAATCCAAATTCGTGTTATGCAAAGCCCACTAAAGGAGGAAGAGCTCGAACACGAGATATTTTATTAAGAGTGAAGGAATTATGTCTATTCTGTCACAACCTTTGGTGGTCATGGGTATGATTAGGTTGTTAATAATTGATAATTGGCACAATAATTTGACTGATGTTCCACACGAGCACGAGCACAAGACATCTTATTAAAAGTGAAGGAATTCTATCTACCCTGCCACAACCTTTGGTGGTCATGGGAACCAGATTAGGCTGTTAATAATTGATAATTGGCACAACAATTTGAAGCCGGGATTAGATTCTAAATTGCTTGATGAGACATAAATTGCTCGACTAGACATGGCCCGAGGGGAGGGGAGGGATTAGGTATTTCGTATGGGGGCAAAAGTGTATATTACAAAATATGGAGGGAAGAAAGGGAAGAGGAGAATAAATGGAGGAGCACACGTTAAAATAGAATAGTACAAGGGCTAGAACGAAAGTATATTTCTCCCTCTTTCTCTCTCTGCTGAAACCGCGTAACCCGTTTACTGTATACGTGAAATGTCCGCCGCGGCCATGAGGAATCTTTTTATACTTATTTATATATTTATTTATTATATATAACTTTTTTATTCGCATGAATAATTGTGCCATGAAATAAAACAGAAGATAAATTTTACAGTATAATTTATACCCTCAAAGGGGTTCCTAAAAAGGTTGTTGCTCTGTCACAATATTTTTGTCTTTTTCTTTTTACTTCTAAAATTAATATTCGGCATCTTTTATAATTATGTTGGAGCTAAGCTTCATAACTTTATTATTACAAAACGTAAGTTTTTATATATTAGAACTTTTGACATATTTAGAATTTGACTTCAAAAGAGCGAGGTTTATTATATTTATAGAAGAGTTTTATTATCAATCGAGTAGGCTGAAGGTTCAAGTAATGTATAATCCAGCAAGTTGAAGGTTCAAGCCATGTACAATCTAAGTCAAACTTGTTGTTTAATTCTGATGGTTGATGATTTTAAAAAGAAAAAAAGAAGAAGGAAAAGACTAAAGCCATCTAATAATTTAACTCAAAGAACTCAATATGGATAAAAACTGAACACAATGAGGAGTAGTATAGTATAATTGGTTCAGCATCTGGCCAAAAGAGTTGGCTATATAACACAAATGATATATGTTTTCTTTTAATCTTTTCATTTAATTCTAGATTATTATTATGATTTATTTATTTATTTGCATTTGAATCTATGTACTTAGCATTTTATCAATATAATGATAGAATTTTCCTCAATACTTTTCGTTATTTGAGCAAATAGTTTGGTCCAATATATCATGGAATAGATAATGAATGTCACGGACTTTTAAGGATTTTGTTTTTTTTTTGTTAAAAAAAGAAGAAGCAACTTGCGTCATTTGTTTGTGGAGATCAATCTCATCTGTTGAATATTTCAGCTTTTACCTGCTTCACCTAACAAATGAACATAATAATAAATAAATAATAATAATATATATATATAATATTTTAAGTTTAATTTTCTACTTCTTTTTACTTCAGGGGCTACCTATAGAGGAGAGGGGCTAGCATGGGCACAATAATTTAATTTTAGACGGAAAATTATTTCTTAGATATTTCATAAAACGTTACTCCATGTAAGAAAAACACCTTTCATTTTTGGAGGTTGCACCGACAATTTTTTTGCCAAAATTCATGAATTACATTATATGCGGAATTGTTTTCAGGCTAGAAATTTGAACATATTTCAACACAAGTCGCCCAACTGTAAAACAAAAGAATGTATTTGTAATTGAACTCTAAAACTGGTTTATAAAGCAAGTATAACAAATATTTAATTAGTTATTTATATTTTACAGAAAACACTAATTGGAATATTGAATCGATAACAGACCGGAGCCACTCAAATTAATAAGAGTTTTGAGAAAGAACACCCCCAAATAAAATTAATAACATAATCTAACAAATATTGCAAGATAACTTATCTCTATTTGGTCAAACTTCTAAAACTGCTATTTTGAAGTGCTTTTGTCACAATACTTTTCAAAAAAATACTTTGAATGAGAAGTTGTCTGTATTTGGCTAATCAATTTAAAAAATATTTTTGAGCAACAATTACTTTGGGTTAGTAATCCAAGGCAATGGGGAAATCGATGATGATGTCACACAACGTTTTGGAGTGGGGTAGATGAAATAGAGGCTAACATCCAGTGTCTTGTGTGATAAGAATGTGCCACGCACGACTTAAAGCTAAGTTCTACAAAGTGGTGGTTAAACCGACTATGTTGTATGGGGTGGAATTTTAGCCGGTCAAGAACTTTCATGTCCAGAAGATGAAAGTAGTGGAGATGAGGATGCTGAGATGAATATGTGTGTATACCATGAGAGATATGGTTAGGCATGACGATATTCGAGACAAAGTAGGTGTCCTCTGTGGTTAACAAGATGTGGGAAGCGACGCTGAGATGGTTTGGGCATGTGAAGAGGAAAGTCTGGATGCCCCGGTGAGGAGGTGTGAGAGATTGACAATGGTAGGTCTAAGGAGAGGTCGAAGTAGTATCGGGAGAGGTGATTAGGCAGGACATGACATATCTTTAGCTTACCGAGGACATGACCCTTGATTGGAGAGTGTGGAGGTTGAGAGTTAAGGTAGAAGGGTAGTAGACAATCCTGTGTCTTTCCTTTCATTTAAGTAGTAGTAGTAGCATTATCCTCGTATTTTCATGTTCCTAGACTTCTATTACTATATATATAATTTTTTTCTAGTTTTTTACTATTATCTTATCGGTGTTACTGCTTCTTTGACTTTTTACTGTTGCGTTTCTCTATTCTATTGTGCTTGATTATGAGCCCGTGATGGGCTTGTTGTAAGTGACTTTTAAGCCAAAAGTCATAAGTTAGGAATTCTAGCTTTTGACTTTTGGTTTATTTTTATCATTTTAGCTTAAAAATAAGTGTTTAAAAGTACTTTTTTACTTTATCCAAACACTACAAAGTGGCTTAAAAGCTATTTTAACTTAAGAGCACTTAAAATAAGCCAATCCAAACGGGCTCTATGTGTGCTTGCTTTGAGCCAAGGGTCTATCGAAAATAACCTCTCACATGTACAAGGTAGGGGTAAGGCAGCATATATACTATCCTCCATGTACCATACTTGTGGAATTAGACTTGGTATGTTGTTATACTTTTGAGCAACAAGCTTTTAAAAAGTACTCCCTCCGGTTCATAATAAGTGATTTTTCTAGATTTCAAGAGTGAATGAATCATTTTTTCCTACATTGCCCTTAGAGTAAATAATGTTGGAATATGTGTTAGGAGTGTTTATGTGAAGTGATAATAAAGGTTAATATGGTCAATTTCATTGTTATTAATAGTCAAAAGGTGAATTTTATTAATATGTATAAAAACAACCAAAAACTCACTTGTTTTGGACCGGAAGGAATACTGTTAAGTGTAGTTTCTCAAAAGTCATTTTTTTAAAAGTACATTTGTGAAAAATTATTATTTTCAACTTCTCAAAAATAATTTTTGCTTCTATTCAAAAGCAGATTTTATTCTCCTAAAAATTTGGCCAAACAGACCGTTACTAGATGCCAAAAACTTCATGACCATCCAAAAGAAAAAAAGGATAATAACGCTGTAGCTTTACGCTAGCCACTTAGGGGGAAGAAAAGTTAACAAAACCAAAGGAAGAAAGTTATATATTCCATAATTTTATGAAATCATGTTTAATTTGACACAGTTTTTTGGAGTTTAAAAAAGTGTTATATAATGCAATTTATATTTTTATAATCAAAGTATCTTATATCGTTTGGACTTCTATATGGCATATATACCAGTTCCTTAAAAAATCACATCACTTGCGAGAAAAGAATATTAACATTATATTCGTCTTTGTTATTAAAAACAGTATTCTATTAATTAAAAAAAATTATTTTGTAGAGTTCGATTTGACCGACACACAATTTAGCAATTTCAGAAAATTATTTGGTAACCTTAAATTGTGTTGGTGCGCTTATATTATACACTTTTAATGTATCAATCAATTTTGCTCTAATGACGAGACGAACGCATATCAAAGAAGATCTAAATCAGTTTCAAACGATTTAAATAAATAAAGAAACTATCGAATATTATGGTCATGCTTTGGCTTAACATAAATGATTTCTCGATCGGACCAAAAAAAATGATTTCTCGAACTTTCCTTTGAACATGAACTTGCCTCACTTAATCATGGTCAGCTAATATATATTTTTCACCTAATAAATCACGCAATCTCAGAACAAATTTGCTTAGCTGGACCTTGTAATTCCAGATCAGATTCTCTGGCTCACAAAGAATAATAAACAAAAACAAAAAACAAATTGAATAAACTGAGGGAAAGAAAACACAGGAAAACAAAACAATCGAAGAGTGTATTAATTAGATAAATCTCATCATTAAAAAATTGGTGGTATAAATCGTTAAACAACAGTAAAAAGAATGAGTTCAGTGCTATCAAACCCAGTCTTTGAAACAACCGCCCCAAATCGAACCCCAGACACATCTCCACCGCCGGAAACGCCAATCTGGTGGTTGTTGTGGTGGTGGCCGCCGAAGAATTGGAGGTTGTGAAAATCGCTATGGTGATCTTCCTCGTGTTTGCAGTTGCCGGGAGGATGGTAATACATACGCGATGTTTGAGGGCAGTGAGAGTTGAATCTCGCCACTATTCTCGTCGCCGCGTCCAGCAACTCGACGTACTTCCCCATTTTCCGATAAAAGAATTTAAGGGAAGTATGAAAGGAAAATGAGGAAGAAAGAGAATTGTGTTAGAATGCGTCCCAAATGTCGGAGCCCATAAAATTTGGGTTTGTTTGCTTTGCTTGACGAAAATGTGAGGCGCTATTTATATACTGGGGTTTGGGTTTTTCTTTTCGGTGCCTTTCGGTTACGAGTTAAGATATGCGCTAGGGTATTTATTGGTTATTTGCACCGAAGCCCATTGACTTTGGCTTATTGTCATTTAATGCCTTCCAAGTTCCAGAATATTGTACTTTTTTAATGGAGTAATATTCTTCACATGTTTACACCTTCAATTGTCTATCATATACGCTTCAAAACTTCTTTGTTTTTTTATTAAAAGTTCATTCGCTTAAAATGTTAGTATGTCATATATTATTTTAATTTAGACAATTAAATCAATTTGTATACTTTATTCGTTTCAGGTCGATTTTTCCACTTTTTGTTCCAATTTATTTGGCTCTTTGCAATTCCTTTTTTTCCCCCCTCCCTTGGTGTGCTTTGTATTTTCCGTGGCCTTTCGTCACAACTCATCACAAGTTAGGTTGCGCTAGGTAAAGGTTATTTGCCTAATAGCCAACTGGGTTGTCCTATTTCCATTTATTGCTCCAAAGATTTTATTTTTATTTTGTTTCTCTAAGCAAATGCGGATTAAGGTTGTAATCTTATGAGTTCAATTTTTACAATTTTTAGTATTGAACCCATTATATTTTTAAAGTTATGGGTTCATATCTACTATGTTTATAATTATAATTAATTATTACACATTCATTTTTTCTCCGCGTTAAAAGTTATGGGTTCAGTTAAACCCGGTGAGACTCCACTGCATCCACCACCGTCTCTAAGCCAACATCACTCCGCGAATTTCGGCCGCCACTGGCCAATTCTTTGTTGGACAGTGATACTGTAGAAGAGGTTGTGTTTGACCAAAAAATTTTAAGCCTTTTTGTTAAACTGATTAATGAAAAAATAATGGATGAATCCTAGTTAAACGTAATAACTCCTAGATCTGAAGTGTGAATATGTTGATGAGATTGGACCGTGTCTAATATCAATGAATGCAAAGTAAATGTTTAATGATTGTCAATGAATGAAACAATGAGAACATGCAATAAATATGGATAATGACATCAAATGTAATAAGAAGGAGTTTGTCACCCAAATGTTAGATGAGTTGGATGATTTCTTCTTCTGATAATAATGTGCGGCAATAGAATATGAAGATAGACAAGGAATCCTCGGATCTTGTGAATAAGAGAGGTATATTGAACAATGGAATCAACAGACAAGACAAACTTTTTAGAATGTTCTTGATAATCAACCCTTTACAATATATATCTTATCAGAAAAGTGAAGCCCCCTTTTGTTCCCTATCTCTTCCTATTTATGAGGGATATCCCTAGAAAATCCTAAAAAGTACAATTAAAGGAATATTTAATGGGATATTCCTTTTTTACGGTCCTAAGGCTTATTTCGACCGTTGCTACTATTCGCCCTCTACTTCGACCTCGGTGCTGATCTCTCTCTTAGTGACTCCTCGCCATTAAGTCGTGCTCGATTTCTGACCTCGGCCACATCTCTTCCATTTACGTCAAATACACTTAGCATAATTTTGACCCATACAGTTAGTCCCTCCGCTTGTTGAGGTCGTCCTCTTGGATGTCCTCGATGAGCGGATTTATGTCACGACCCAAATCGAAGGGCCGTGATGGGCACCCGGTGCCTTACTTAACCGAGTACCAATGTAACATATCTTTATTATCGTACTACCATTGGTAACTTGGCCAACATGACCACAACTCGTAATACATAACTATAAGTGGGAAAACACTATATCAATGAACCATCTTTCTTAAAACATGAATACATATGGGCCGTCAAGGCCTTTGACATACTGTACAAAATGAGCCTCTGTCTACAAAGCCTCTAAGAGTATTGGACCTCAAATGGGACAGGGTACCGGCGTAACCATAAGTCTATAGAAAAATGCTGACACGATGACTCATAGACTCGGCTGCACTCTGAATGAGGTGGAGTCTTACCGATTCTTCGCTGAATGCTAACCTCGTCTACTATGAGGGCTCGTCAAACTGATTGTCTATACCTGCATGCATGAATGCATCGTCCCCAACAAAAAGACGTCAGTACGAATAATGTACCGAGTATGTAAGGCACATAAATACGTATATAAAAGACATGGAAGAAACATAGAATGACTCAATCTGTAAGTCTGGATAACTCTGTAAATCATGAAATACTTATAGTCTCATGCATATGCGTGTAAATGTCATGTCGTGTATAGGTACATATGTTCATAACATCATCAAGCCTCTGAGGGCGTCCCATCATATCATCTCGGCCACTATGGGCAAAATCATCAACGTATACCAGCTGATCAGGTGGTGGTGCGTATATAATGCCGTAACCTTCCATATACATATAATATACATATATACGCGTATATAACGCCATCTGGTCATGGGTCAATGTACATGTATAAATGAATGAAGTGCATAAAAAAATATGTTAATAAGATCAATATACATTTCGGATAAACTTTATCAACTATGTATTATTCTGAAACCCATGAATAGAAGATATAATAATATGTCACATGGGGAATCAAGAACATAGACACCCCTAGTACTTCTATGAATAGAGTTATTTATGAAAGTTGTGCATTTGCTCGTTTCGTTTGTATCGTATGGATCATGCCAAAAAGAAAGAAGGGATAGCCTTAAAATACCTGAGCCGATTCTCTTGAAAAACCCTCTAACACACGTCAATTGCGACAAATCACGTAACGGCGGATCGAAGTAGGGAAAATAATCGGTGTGATATTCTTGAGAAAGATTGCATCGTACTCCCTTAGAATCGCAAAATCCCGTTGCTATTATGCTAAGAAATCTCGTATAAATTGAAGTAACTTATATTACTATCATATATGATCTTGGATGAAATTTACTTGCTGAAGTCTTCTTTGAATTGTAGGGACTCAAAATGAATTAAAGAGGTCTCTTTAATCTTTTGGGTGTGGGCCCCACATTTTAGATGACTAAGACACAAATTTCTTTAAATGTGGCACCTTGCCATATGATTCAAGAGTCATTTCTTTAGATTTTATTGGCTGCCACGTAATGTTCCACAAAACTTATCCAATACATTGTTAATCTCTCAAAAATTCATAATTAACCAATCATCCACATAACTAAGAATTATCTCAAATTACTTAAAATACTACTTACTTTTAACACACTTTATACACTTTACTATCATGGTCGTGTGGTACCTTGTATGGTATTAGTCCATAAATACCGGGTATTATAGCTCGAACCGTATTTTATCCCAAATTGTCAAACTTCGACGAATATTTTCTTCGATTCGCTTACCTTCTCACCTTCATGAATTTACTTATCACTTGTTTGAAATAGCATAATACTTATAATCTCTAAATAATCTTTTCCTTGAACTGATGTCAATTATCTTATGACAAATTCAACGTACAATACTACAGGGTGTAGCATCGTCGTAATATAATATTACTGAGCGTAACACCATCGTTATATAATACTGCGGAGCGTAACATCGACGTAATACTGCTACATCATCGTAATATAATACTGCGACGTGTAACATCATCGTAATATAATATTGCGGGGGGTTTAACAATTTAATTTGCAGCCTGTCAAAAGGAGTTCCGTCGTGGTGATTGAGCTGGATTGGTCGAGGTCGAACTGGTGACGTGTCGCCTCAAGGGCTTTGGTTGGCGTGGCTGACATGTGGTGATGTCATTCCATGCGCGTCATCATTCCGCATCTTCCCAATGCAACGGTCATTCCCTGTGCTCATGTTGCTTCGATTTTGGTGTCGCTGACGACTCCTTTCCTCGATTTGGGCACCGCAATACCTTATAAATAAAGGAGGGGGGATTTACAAATGAAACTTTCGCACTTTCTAATCATATTTGCACCTTGTTTGTTCTTCTGCTTCTTCTCTAGTTCCTGTATCCTTTTGCTCCTTTAGCTCTATTTTCCGACTTTTTCTCTCGTCGGTAATCTTTTTCCGGCTCCGCTGCACACACACTACTGTTAAAAATGACAAACTTCTCTACTTTCTCCGATGTAATATCTGATGCCACCCTATTGTCGGTGGCTAAGCCTTCTGGTGGTAACAAGCCCACGATTGCGGAAGACGTGAGTTTTTCCACCGTAGAGGAGGTGGTTCCTCGGAACCCGTCGGTCAGAAATGACTTTCCCAAGGAACCCGCCCCTGCTCCTGCACAGGTACTCTCAGATATGGGGCCGAGTCAGATATCCGCTCTCTGGTCTAAATTTCGTATCCCTCCTCACGTTGATATTGTTCCGGCGGAGAACGACGTGATATAAGCCCACTGCCCCGGGTACTGTGCTTTTTATGCCTACCCATTTTTGGTAGGTTACTCTCTTCCTCTTCCCCCATCAGCTGAGGAGTTCTGCCGCTTCTACCGCATCTGCCCGGCCCAGCATTCCCCTTACTTATATAAAGTTTTTCTGATGCTGGCGAAGTTCACTGAGTTGGTTGGTTGCGGAGTCTCCATCTGTCATCTACTACATCTCTTCTCGCCTAGTTTTTTATAGAGGCACATTGATTCACCTCCGCCGCCAAGGAACTAAAGGGTTGGTGGTGGGGATGGATGACAAAATGAACTGTCGGTTCTGGTGCAGCTACTTCTTCGTCAGAATCGAGCACGTAGTGTCAGATTCAACCGGGTTCCCCGAGCAGTGGAACTTCAACCGTAAGGGTCTTCTATCATCTGTCATATGTTTCTTATCTTCCCTTTTCTTCTTTGTTTTAATTTTTGACTTCGCTCGTGGTTTTTTTGCTTTCAGCTGAGAGGCGCCCCCCTTCCTTGATTTTCAACATTGAAGACTGGATAACTCGCGTTTTACCGCATACTGTGGGAATCTGCGACTGGGCATCCTTTAACAAGTGTTTCGGGCCCAAGCCATCGACCGGTAAGTCTGATTCTCAACTTCACGACCCTTCTGTCTTCATTATGACCTATCACCGTCCGTTGTCGTCCCTTAATGTGATCTTCTTTATGTACCAGGTCGACAATCCACCAAGAAGGCGAAGGCTCCGGTGCCCGCATTCTGCTAGGTGGTCGCTTCGGCTGGAATGCAATTCGTACTAGATGAGTTTGTACGAGGAGGTCAAACTCGAGCTCCATCATTAGGCGATTCTGCCCCTCTGGCTACTATTACGTCGGATGAAATATCGACACAACTCATCTTGCACCTAATTGACAAGTCATCTCAAGGTGAGAAGGAAGCGATGCCGAGGAAAAGACAGAGGGTGGAGGCTGGAGAGGCTGATGCTTCTGATGCTGAGCAGGAGGGGGGAAGCAGTCCGAGGTTAATGAGATCCGGGATAGGGGGGATACACGGACAATCGAGGTCGGTTCATCATCAGTAGATGGGAGACGTAGATCCGTCCCCCTGGAAGACGATAGGTCTGGCTCCGGTATCGACCCTGAAGAGGTGCGGGCTTTTGAGGAGAGATTTACTCGGGTAGAGATAAGGACGGAGGGGCCTGATCAGTACATAGTCATCCCCGTAGATTATAGCCTCAAGGTCAACTCGGAACTGGCAGCGCCGGCCTTTGTTCCTTTATGCGCGGAAGCCGAGAATAGGAAGTTGCAGACGCTGAGAGATGCAGACTTATCTCTGGGTATATCAGGCATGGTCTTGCGAGTAAGTTTTAATTCTCTCCCGTTAAGTTTGTCCATTTCACATGTGTTGTTTACTCTCGCTGACTTGCCTTCCTTTGTATGTTAGACTCTTATCTTGAATATTGAGTGTGACCAGCGAGAAGAGCAGAGGACGATTCTCTTCAAGAGGATGGAATCAAAGTATAGAGAGTACCGCTCCAAGCACCAAACACTAGTCAAAATCATTAGCGAGGACGGCCAATTTCAGGCATTTTGCAACGAGATCAAGTAGAAATATGAGGAACTGAAGGAGAAAGATGAGGAGCTTATGAGGGCCATCGGTAGATGTAGCATGCTGGAGGTGACGCTGAGGACGAAGGCGGGGGAGCTCGAGGTGAGTAAGGGAGTGATGACCGAGAATGTGGACCTTCAGGCGCATGTGGCGTCTTTAAAGGTCGAGCTTGAGCAGATCAAGGATGGGGCCGTCAACTTGGGGAACGCGTTAAGTTCTAGGGTTGAAGAGTTGAGCCGAGCTGAGAAGGCAAAGATGGCCTCCGTGGCGGAGGCGGCAGCACTAGGGGGTACCCTCCGTGTTTGCAGGTCTGAGAGGGCTAGTGAGGCGGAGACTTCAGCGCTCAAGGAGGCAAGGTTAGAAGAACGGATTGAGGGTTCGGAGGCGGAGCTGTCTGGGCTAAATGAGCTGGTTTTCACCTTAAGGGCCGAGAAGGAGAAACAACAGGCCCATCCGTCTATTTCTCGTACTTCTGCCGATCCAGTGTGTCACGGGAGTTGTATGAGATGTGGGTTCACGCTGAGGCCTATCTTGACATATACAGGTCTTTGAAGATGGCTAGGAAGGTTTCTAAGGAGGAATTTGAGGATGTTCGTGTTAAGGCACGTGCAACTTGTGACGCCTGCGGTTACGACGCCGACATGCCCGCGGGGACGATGATGAAGATGCCTTGGATGGGCTTGCCTCCAACCCTTGGTACGATGATGAGTATGCTGGTGATGTTGGTGATAGAGGGTATGACGCGACGTGAAGTCTTTGTACTTGATTTTTTGTGTTTTGCTATTTTTTGTGGGGGCGTCTCTCAAGCCCTTTGTAAAATGTATTGGAATAGAACAATTTTCCTTTTGCTGTGTATTTTCGGCTTTTCTTTTTTCCTTTTTCGTTGGTGTCTTCTTTTGGGAGAAAGTCCCTGACTTTCGGCCGATTGAATGTAAGGTTGATTTGGGCGAAGTCGAATATAGACCTATTCGAGGTCGAATGTGGACTTAGAAAATAATTCGAGTGAGATTGAATGTAAATTTCCGTTGTTTACTCAAACGAGGGAAAATATAAGTTAATTCGAGCGAGGTCGAATATAAGTTAACTCGAGCGAGGTCGGATATAAGTTAATTTGAACGAGGTCAAATGTATATTAATTCGAGCGAGGTCGAATGTAGTTTAATTCGAGCGAGGTCGAATTTAGATTCGAGCAATGTCGAATGTGAGTTAATTCGATCAAGGTCGAATGTAGATTAATCCGAGCGAGGTCGAATATAAGTTAATTCGAACGAGGTCGAATGTAAGTTAATTCGAGCGAGGTCGAATGTAGATTCGAGTGAGGTCAAATGTGAGTTAATTCGAGCGAGGTAGAATTTGGATTAATCCGAGCGATGTCGAATATTCATTCTCTGCGTTGGCATGATATCCAAATTTGGTGGAGTTGTGTAAACATATCGCATACTGCTTTGTTATTCATTCATTGGAGAATATTACATGTTTCTGTTAGGCCCGTACATACATTCGAGAAGACCAGTCTATCTAGTCCCTTCATCGCTCTGCTTGGAAAGGTAATCGATAGGCGAAACGGTGAATTTAACGCCTAAGCTTCGAGACGCCCTCTTTGTCGCATCATTAAAAACCGCCCCAATAAAATCCAATTGGGACAAAACTCGGCTGAGGGAAAAAGAGTATGACTTGGAGGAAGTCCATCTTCAGAAGTTGAAGTATTTGAGGTAGGCGACATTCCAATTATTTGGTTGTAGCTTTCCCTCCATTGTTTCTAATTGGAATGACCCTTTGTTTGCTGCCACCGTGATTTTTTATGGCCCGTCTCAATTGGTTCCTATTTTAACTTCCCGTGGGTCTTTGCTCGCTTGTGTTTTGGTTTTGAGTACGTAGTCCCCGACCTTGAGTGGCCTTACTTTGGCCTTTTTGTTGTAGTAGCATTATGCTTGTTGTTTTTGAGCTATCATTCTTATGTAGGCACATGTCTTTTTGCTCATCTATTTCGTCGAGGTCTTACTTTCTGCTGTCCTCATTGCTTGGTCCGCTCTCATTGGAGTATCTCAAACTTGGTTCTCTGGCTTCGACTTGTTTTTGGCATGTTGCGGTATGCCCATAGCACTTTTGGTAGTAGTTCCGGTCACAGTCTCTTGGAATCTTCGAGCTTCTTCTTCATGATGTTCAGTATTGTTTTGGTGGAGGATTCCTCTTGACCGTTTCCTGTAGGATGGTATGGCGTGGAGAGTATTCACTTGATGTACCATTTCTCGAAGAATTCAACGGTCTTTTTTCCGGTGAATCGGGGTCCATTGTCACAACTAATTTCTTTGTTGATGCCGAAGCGGCATATGATGTTCCTTCATATGAATGTGATAACTTCTTGTTCGCGTATTTGGGCGAATGCACCTGCTTCTACCCATTTAGAAAAATAGTCAGTTAAAACCAAAAGAAATCGTACATTACCTCGTCCCGCTAGAAGGGGTCCGACGATGTCCATACCCCATTTGATGAACGGTCACGGCAATGTGACTTAGTGGAGGTGCTCGCCTACTTGGTGAATCATTGGAGCATATTTCTGGCACTGCTCGCACTTTCTAACGAAGTCGGCAACTTCCTTTTTCATGGTGGGCCAATAATATCCTGCTTGTATGGCATCTCACGAGGGTTCGATTGCCGATATGGGCTCTACAGTGGCCTTCGTGTACTTCCTCGAGGATGCCCCTAGTTTTTTTTTGCCCTAGGCACTTCGCCAAAGGGCCGCCAAACATTTTTTTGTACAAGTCGTGGTTGATGATGATGTATCTGGCCAATTGCATTCGAAGCTTCTTGGCTTTATTTTTGTTTGTTGGGAGCACTCCCTCCTGCAAATATGACATAATACGATTGTTCCAGTCCCAAGTTAGGTTTATACTGTGTACCTCAATTTGGTCTATTGTCAAATGGAGGAGAGTGACCACGTTTTCTTTTCCGCCAATGTTCTATGTGGCTGACGCTAATTTGGCGAGGCCGTCTGCCTCGATGTTTTGTGCTTGAGGTATTTGGTCAAGTTGACACTCGTCGAACTTGGGAAGTAGCTTATGAATTTCTGCCTGATATTTTTGTAGCCTCTGTTCTTTGATTTGGAAAGTCCCTGTGACTTGGTTGACGCGATGTATTGGTAAAAAATAGACATTACACGTGTAATATCTTGGATGACAAAGCCGTATACGTGGAACAATGGAAGGGAGAAAGCTGGATGAAAGCTTGGAAAGAGGTACGGAGTAAAGAGGTATGGGGTGAACACCCACGAGATTATTAGAAGCAGAAGCTCCAGTCTAATTGAGAAGTTGAAGAGACACGGTCAGAATGAACCAAGGAGAATAAAGGGCAGATTCATAGATCTTCAATCAATGAGCTAAACGTTACAAAATCTTCACGCAACAGTTACAATTACCTATTGTGACGTTACATTAATGATACAAATATTCATTATGCTCAATCATTAAGAAGAGTAGACCTTATATTAAGAAATTCCCTATAAAAGGGAGTAAAATCTCACTTGTATGTGGACGTTCGAACCACTACCGAAATATACTTACTTTTATGCTATCTTATTGCTTTCTTATTTACAAGTCTAACACCTATTATTAGCTAATCTCTTTGGTTATCAGAAGCCCGAGTACTTCTTAAAATAGCTTTGACTAAGAATTCAATTCTTTGGTTAAACAAATTGGTTCCGTTACCGGGAATCTAATAATCTTTGTTTTTTCTCGTACAACCTTTATTGAATTATGTCGAATACCAATGACAACAACCAGTGAACAACTGGAACCCCAGTTCCATTGCCCCAGGGATCCCCACGAGGTTTAAGGGACAAATCCCTAGAACGATCTACAACTCACAACAATGATCAATTTGGAAACGAGCAAACAGGAGAACAAGATCATGTGAAGCAGATGGTTGGTGAATATGTGAGTGAAGCTCTTCAAGCTTTCATGAGGGGGCTACCAACTGTGACACCTATGCCTTCTCCAAACAACACCGTGACTGTAGAAAATCCACAATTTGGACTAGCAAATTCAGGAAGTAGAGGCACTCTAAATGAATCACTTGGAGGAAGACCATGTATGTCTAATAATTTAGATTTACAATCTTTAATACTAACCTTGCAAAAATAGGTGAAGGAACAAAATGATTGCATCGAGCAAATTCCTGGAGTACCACCTGTTATCAAGGGTATTGATATTGATAAATACTCTCAACAACCCTGGAATCCAAGTGCAATACCTTTGCCGATTCCCAAGAAATTCAAAATGCCTGACATACCAAAGTATGATGGGACAACTGATCCACGTGATCATGTTTCTGCTTTCACCACAGGAGTAAAAGGAAATGACCTGACTAAGCAAGAAATTGAATCCGTGTTGGTCAAGAAGTTTGGAGAGACACTCACCAAAGGAGCATTAACATGGTATTCTCTATCCCGAAAATTCTGTTGATTCTTTTGCTGAGCTTGCATATTTGTTTATAAAAGAAAATTCCGGTGCACAAAAAGTGGAAAAGAGAACGGAAGATATATTCAAAATAAAACAGGGAGATACGGAGTTGCTTCGTGAATTCGTAGACAGGTTTCAATGTGAAAGGATGCTTCTACCAAGAGTACCTGACAATTGGGCAGTTATGGCCTTTGCAAGTAATTTGAACGATAAAAGCTCTGAAGCCACGAGGAGACTCAAAGAAATCTTGAGAGAGTTCCCAGCTACGACATGGAACGATATTTATAACAGGTAAAACACCAAATTATGAATTGAGGAAGATACTATCGCCCAATCAAAAGCAGAAGACATGATGAGTTCTAGACGTTCCGAATCAGAAAGAAAAACTGGCAAAAGTAGGTACGATCCGTACATGGGATCTTCGGGACGAGAGGCTCGTTCCAAATTTAAAAACCCACGGCCTGATCACAGACCGTCAGATAGAGATTCGAGCTCATCGTCATCAAGATCCAGAAAGGATCGAGATGAGCGAAGTAGAGGTAATGCAAGAATTGGAGATTACAGTTTCAATGTAAGTACTTCCAAATTAATTACAGTATTAAGAAATATGGGTGATAAAGTTCGATGGCCCAACTAAATGAGATCAAATCCAAACAGAAGGAACCCAGACTTCTGGTGTGAATTTCACAATGATCATGGGCACAAAACATCAGACTGCAGGTTATTTTAAGGTGAGGTAGAACACTTATTAAAACAAGGTTATCTAACAGAACTGTTTAGTGAAAAAGGTAAACAGGCATATGTGAAGAATATGCAGGAGCCCCCAAAACCACCATCTCCGAAGAGAACTGTAAATGTGATAAATGGAGGAGAGGAAGTAAATGGCAAAACTTATACTTCAGCAAGAAGGATGTCCAAGTTCACAGTGACCCACGAGAAACGGATTCGTGAGACTTTGGAGGCTAACATCATCTCATTCGATGACTCAGATGTTGATGGATTACTGGTTCCACATAACGACGCACTAGTAATATCTCTACTTATACATGACACTAACGTAAAAAGAGTATTGATTGATCCAGGTAGCTCGATCAATATCATTTTGCTGAGGGTTGTGGAAGAGATTTTAATGGGGGACCGTGTAATTCCAAAAGCACGTTCCTTGTACAGATTTGACAACTCTACTGTCATAACAAAAAGAGAAATTGAGCTTAATACCTATGCAGAAGGCGTGGTCAAGGAAATGAAATTTCAAGTTATAGATACAAATATGGCTTATAATGTTATCATGGGGAGACCATGGATCCATGACATGGATGCAATACCATCCACCCTGCATCAAGTAATCAAATTCCCTTCCAAATGAGGAATCCAGCAAATTCAAGGTGATCAACAGACTTCAAGAAACATCAACTCAGTGATGCATCCAATAAAAATGAAATAGCGGAGGAATCAAAAGACAAGGGAGCAACTCGAACAGACACGGAAGAAAATGATAAAGACACGGTGAATCAAATCATCACGAATGTCACATCAAGACATACGGACATGGATTCCAGACCTGATGTTATTCAAGAACCAGAGGAGAATGAAAATATCAAGACAACGACTGAGGAGCTCGAAGCTGTTCCACTATTCGAGCTTAAGCTTGAGCACAAAATCCACATAGGAACAAGGCTAAGCCCGACCAGAAGAGGTAAGTTAATTGAATATTTAAAGTTAACACAGATTGTTTTGCTTGGTCCCATTCAAATATGACAGGTATACCCCCAGAAGTGATGACTCATAAACTAAATGAAGACCCATCCTTCTTACATGTCAAGAAAAAGAAAAGAAAGCAGGGATCGTTCAAGAATCAAGTGATCGATAAAGAGGTAGAGAAACTCTTAAAAATCGGTTCATTATGTGAGATAAAATATCCTAATTGGTTAGCTAATACCGTAGTGGTACCTAAAATGAATGGTAAATGGAGAGTATGCGTATATTATACGGATCTGAATAAAGCATGACCTAAAGACTCATTTCCATTACCGCACATAGATCAAATGATTGATACCACTACAGGTCATGAATTATTAAGCTTTCTAGATGCATATTCTTGTTACAATCAGATAAAAATGGACCCCTCAGACGAGGAAAAAACCTACTTTATTACAAATAGGAGGACTTATTGTTACAAAGTCATGCCTTTTGGCTTGAAAAATGCCGGAGCCACATATCAAAGGCTAGTGACCAAGATGTTCCAGGAACATTTGGGGAAAACAATGAAGATGTACATTGATGACATGTTGGTAAATTCAACGAAGGCAGAAGATCAATTCCAACATCTCTCGACTACTTTCGAGATCCTCCGCAGGTATAACATGAAGTTAAATCCAGAAAAATGCGCCTTTGGCGTTGAATCAGGTAACTTTTTGGGTTTTCTCGTATCAAATAGAGGCATTCATGTAAATCCTGCTCAAATTAAAGTTATTGAAGAAATACCTGATGTACTAACAACCAAAAAATAAGTTCAAAGATTAACAGGTAGGATTGCAGTTTTAGGAAGATTCATTTCCAGATCTTCAAAGAATAGTTTTAAATTCTTCTCAGTACTAAAGAAGCAGAATCAATTCGAATGGACTGAAGAATGTCAACAAGCTCTTAAAGACTTGAAGGCTTATCTATCGAATCCCCCACTACTATCTAAACCAATGGAAGGGGAAAGGTTATACATTTATCTTGTTGTGACAGAAATAGCCGTAAGTGCAGTCCTGGTAAGGGAGGACAAAGGTAAGCAGTCTCCTATCTACTATGTAATTAAGTCCTTACTAGATGCTGAAACTAGATATACTCATTTAGAAAAATTAACCTTGGCTCTAATCATGGCAGCTAGAAAGTTAAGACCGTATTTTCAGTGTCACCCAATTACTGTTGTAACTTCATATCCTTTGAGAAATATTTTACATAAGCAAGAATTGTCAGGTAGACTGGCTAAATGGGCAATAGAACTGAGTGAATATGGAATAGTCTATCAACCTAGGACTGCAATAAACTCTGAGGTTTTAGTCGATTTTGTAGCAGATTTTAACACTAGCTTAATTCCTGAAGTAGAAAAAGAGTTACAAATCTTTACCGGAGCTAATCCAGGAATACAGACTCTATTCACGGACGACTCTTCTAATATCAAGGGAGCCGGGTTGGGAATTGTTTTAGTACCACATTCGGGGTGAAAAGATAAGGCAAGCTATTAAATGTTATCCCATTACTAACAATGAAGCAGAGTACGAAGCTATCATTGCAGGACTCGAATTAGCACGAGAACTCTCAATTGAGCAGATCGTGATCAAAAGTGACAAACTACTAGTGGTGAACCAGATGTAGGGGGCTTATACTGCTAGAGAAACTCGAATGCAACAGTATCTGGAAAAGATACGAGTCTTGGTGAAGCAATTCCGGTCATGGAAGATTATGCAAGTACCTAGAGAGGAAAACGTAGAAGCGGATGTGTTAGCTAATCTTGCAGCAGTTACAGATACAAATAAAGACAATTCTATTGTGATACATTTATTTCATTCAGCAATTGATCAGGACAAGAATGAGGTAACATTTAATAATCTAACCTGGGATTGGAGAAATGAAATTGTATTTTTTTTGCAGAATGGTACCGTGCCTAAAGATAAGAAAGAAGCTCAAGCACTTCGCCGTAAAGCTGCACGGTACTGCCTAGTTCATGACACTTTATATCGTAAAATGTTTGGAGGTCCCCTAGAAAGATGCCTTGGACCAAATCACGCTGAATACGTGATGAAAGAAGTACACGAAGGACATTGCGGGAACCACGCAGGTGCAAGGTCCTTAGTCAAAACCCTAATCAGAGTAGGGTACTATTGGCTTAAAATGGAAGAAGACGCTGAAGAATTCGTAGCTAAATGCGATAAATGTCAACGGTATGCTAACAATATGCATCGGCCCGCAGAACTATTACACCCAGTTGTATCATCTTGGCCATTTATGAAATGGGGAATGAATATAGTAGGACCTTTACCCCCAGCCAGAGGAAAGGTACGATTTTTACTTGTATTAACATATTATTTCTCAAAATGGGTGGAGGCAGATGCTTTTAAATAGGTGCGAGAAAATGAAGTGAAAAGCTTCATATGGCGAAACATCATATGCCGTTTTGGTGTACCAAAGGAAATTGTATGTGACAATGGCCCACAATTCATAGGCTCACAAATGACGAAATTCTTTCAAAGCTAGCAAATCAAACGAATCACTTCGTCACCATATCATCCCGTGGCTAACGGGAAAGTTGAGTCAACAAATAAAATCATTGTTAACAATCTGAAGAAACAATTGGAAAAAGCTAAGGGAAATTGGCCCGAAGAACTACCGGCAGTATTATGGGCTTATAGAACTACTGTAAAGACAACCATGGGAGAAACCCATTCGCGCTTGTTTACGACTCAGAAGCTATGATACTAGTGGAAATTGGTGAACCGAGCATGAGATTCACAACATCAACAGAAGAAACAATCAATGACGAGTTGAGAATAAATCTGGATTTACTCGAGCAAAGGAGAGAAGCTGCTTTAATACGCATGGAAACTCAAAAGAAAATCATAGAGCGATATTACAACAGAAAATCTCACCTCAGATATTTCAAAATTGAGGACTACGTCCTTAAGAAAGTCTTTCAATCAACAAAGGAGGCTGGATCACGAAAATTAAATCCAAATTGGGAAGGACCCTACAAAGTGCGTGGTATTGCTGGAAAAGGAGCCTATGAGTTGGAAACCATGGATGGCAGAATTTTACCAACAAGTTGGAATGTTGTTCACTTGAAGAAATATTACTTGTAAGGAAAAGGAATACCCACGGTCAGGTATCATTATGTTCAATTTTATTTAAAATAGTTAAAATTATACTAACCATTTTAGAAGATAGGCAAAAAGCTAACTCACAACCAGATGATGATATTAGACCTGAATAGACACGAGGAAAAAATGGAATTCCTGGTCTAGGGTTACAAATTTCTGATGGATGTTTCAAAGGGTTAAACAGTCATCATCTAAACTATATACCTTCGAGTCCCGTGTGTTTTTCCTTTTCAGAAAAAGGACCACAAGAAAGGAATAGTCAAGTGCTCGAGATTTCATCCTTCAAAGCTCAAACACTTGGGGGACTATAAAGTATGGAAAGAGGCAAAGAAGACTATCAAAAGAGTCAAAGTTCAATCCTGAAGATCCATTTTCCCAACAAGTCAAAATTTATGAGCAGAATCAAAGAGCCAAAGACAAAAACACAAAGTCTGATTCAAGAACCTACAAAGAACATACTCGTGAATATAAACGAATGTTTAGGTTAAAGGTAGAATTTAGTTACGGGAAGAAATTCATACCCCCGTGTTTATTCAAAACCTGTTGTAAAAGAAAACAGTTACGAAAGAGTCATAGACGATGCTCAAACACATGTAAAATGTTATGAAGGTTCGAATAAAATAAAGACTTTCTGCAAAACATTATTGGGAAAAAACATGTGAATTCCTATCTCTCTTTTATATGTTTACACCATTATGAAGTTGAGATGTATTCTTCATTAAGTGTCATTCATAAAAAGGCCCACTTTTATAAATCGTGCTTATTTCAAAAAGACACGAAATACTAAAGCATTGTTTAATGCAAAATTAAATACCAAAGGGGTAAAATAAAAACCCGAACGTAAAGCATGCAAACACTTAAGAGTAAAATGAAAACTCAAAAAAATACAAGTGATGCTAAGAAATGTAAATATTAATATTATATAATGGTAAAACCTAAGTATTAGCTTAATTTAAACAAAATTTTTTTATACAAACTTGCCCCTAAGTTGTCATTGGGGACTTACTAAACCAAACTTCACCCCCAAATGGGACCGGGGGTAACCACCAATTGTTCCAAAAAAGAAAAAGAGAGGGGTTGATAAACTTTCACTAGTCACTGGGAGGATTATCTTCATCAGCAGGAACAACAACTTGAGATGGCGAGGCTTGGGCAACAGCTTCATCAGGCACGATCTCATCACCCATTGGAACTTCAACTTCAGGTGATGAAAATTTTGACTTTGCCGAGACTTTTCAATCATCTCCTTAGTCTTGGAAATTTCAGCTTCTAAGTCAAAATTTTCTTGGCCCATTTCTGTCAATGTGTCAAGCCGGGCATTCAAATAAGCCCAACTCATATCAATAACTGCCTTATCTTCAAGAGCTTCGTAATCTTTCTCTCATTGTTCAATATCGACTCTCAGCTCATCTCTTTCAACCACGATAGCATCATAAGAAGCCTGCAAAGGGGAAAGAGATCTTTTTAGAAGCTGAATCTTATTTGAAGATTCACGGAGGTCCTCTTGGGTCTGAGTAAGTGATTGCACAAGTTC
>ML371400.1:35273-90996 GCA_005239525.1 Nicotiana knightiana | reverse complement strand
TATATATATATATATATATATATATATATACACACTCTCTCTCTCTCTCTCTCTCTCTCTCTCTCTCTCTCTCTCTATCTCTCTCTCTCTTCTATTTTGGCACAAAGAAGACAATATTAAACTGAATATGAAGTCTTTATGAGGGATAATACTATAACTTATGAGACAAGGATAATGTATGTAAGTTCAGGTATACGATCTTCTCTCTATGCCTCGTTATCAAACTCATGTAGTTACGGGATCATGCCAAAATGAAGAAAATTTTTTCCTTAACATACCTTATCACAATATTTCCAATAACCAAGTTGAACTCTCCTATTCGCACCTTAATCTACAACAACGATAATAATACTAGCATTAAGTTACGAAAGGTACAACTATCACACAACGAATGACAAACTTATTTTGTATTAAAACGGGCAGCATCTCGCCTGCAATCCTTACTTCCTCGAAATCCAAGATAACACCAAAAACATAATAACCCAATAATAACAACATATATAAATTATTTTCCAACCTTATATACACCTAAAAATACTACAAAACAGTCCAACACACCCCAATCTCTTCATACACATAACGACCACTGTAGTGGTATCAAACAACCCAAAAATGTTATGACGAACGACCAACCCATCACCATGAATCTATGTTGTGTTTCTCCATCCCTTTACTCCTCTAAAACACCACAAATAATTTGTAAAATACGAAGCCCAACAACAACACAAAACAGTCCACAAAACAGTCCGCTACAAGTGAATAACTCAAACTCACGGCTTCCAATCACCGTCCCGTGAGTTCATAAAAATATAGAACGACTTACCATGAATTTATAGAATAACAAATGGATTAAATAGATTATTAAACTTACCTTATTTGTTGGGTAACTCAGATCCTATCTTGGTTCTTCAAACTCTAGGTTTTACCTCCAATTAGAACTTGAAAGGGAGAGAAAATCAAGCAGGGTTTGTGAAATTTTTTTGGGAGGATGTTTCCAGGGGTTTAGGTCTGGTTAATTGTGGTATATTATGAGTGTTATATTTCATGAGATAAGACCTTAAATAGGCTCTTTGACCGACCCAAAATAGCCTCTTTTTGGACTCTCATTTAAGCAAGTAGGTGACACACCTACTTGTCACCTAGCAGCCTATGCAGTCTCGCAAAAATGCATATATCTCTCTACTCCGATGTTTTATTGACAAATGGTTTAATGAGTTACAAAATAGACACATATAGATTCAATTTTATGGGTGGAACACTCCGTAAATGTAAGTATATTTGGATATAATTGCATCTACATTTGACCTAATTTTCAGCATATTTATGAATGTAACTTGTGATGACCTTTGCCAACTATTGTTCCATAACTTTCTTGACTTAAAAACATAACACACAACTATCATATGACAAAAATAACTCATAAAATCACCTCCTTATCTTGTTAAGAATCCCAATCTCATCACAAAATACACGTTATAACATTCCCAACTTGTCGACATTTGACGAAACTTATTTTCTTCAATTTGTTTAGCTTCTTAGCCTTTCAACCCGCTTGGTACTTGTTATTTATGATCTTAAAGATTCTTAATCTCCAAGTTAATATGATTAACTTACTTTATGTAATTTCAGAGATGATCTCATTTCAGAGCTTATATCAATTGACTTACGACGTACTCTCACGTATGAAAATATGGGGTGTAACATAATTCCCCCATTTGGAACATTCGTCCTCGAATGTTTACTGATGTTCTTATCAGTCTCATAACCTATAGCTCATATGAATAATTTAGTACTGTCCTTGACAACTAGGCAACTATTCTTTGAATAAATCCAAAGCCCTGGCCATTCCCCCCTTTAGGCCTCTTTCTCGCACCACGAACTGTGGTCAGGATTCTTCCAATCTCGTTACTGTTTCTACCTTTATTGTACAGCCTGTACAACTCTATCCCTGTATATGCACCTATGAAACTCTTCTCTCATTTTTCCTCCATCTTTTAGCCAATCTCTAGCCCTCTCTTTGTGAACGTATACAAAACTATGACAAGATGTCCCTCTAGGCATATATAGGTGTACTGAAGTTCTTCGCTCGGTACTTGTCGAACTTGCGACTATTGCTATATCATATTTCGTAGCCTCGGTTAGCTATGCTTATGGATTTACTATATCTAGGTAGCATATACTATACGACAACACTTACTTTTATTTATTATGACCAAGGTCTGATACCCAAATCCAGGTTACTCTCTCGCTGCTTATCCTATATATATAAATATAAGTCCCTTAATGCTTCCTCATTACCTTTCATCTTAAGAATGACAACCTAATATTATCTCATACTTTGTAACCTTTATCCCTCTATTGTTGATTCACCTTAATGTTGATCTATAATCTTCCACCGATAACTTGAAACCTCTTACGTAATACATTGTCACTAGGGCTCATGTCTCATTAGGGAACATCTGAAGTTATTTTCCTGATCCACCTAGGGATGATACAATACTTCATTAACCGTATTTCATAGAATCCCAACATATTTCATCGTATGGGGGTATTCTAATCTTGTGCAATTTATGAATTGAATTCTCTTTGATTTATTATTCAAGTGAAGGCCTAATTATCATCCTCTTATCATTTATCACAATTATACCCTTATCCTACTACTAGGGAAGCATTTTATCTCTTCTAAATTCCCCTAGTCTTAAAATCTTCTGAGTTCACTCATGTTATACTAAGCTTTTTATAACTTATGGAAACCATCAGATCTCTCGTTGTCATTGGTTTAATCCCGAGTACTTACCTATTCTCATCACCTTCTCACTCACCTTTTCTAATCCTTACTCCCGTCTACCTAAAACCTTGTCGCTCTACCATACTTTAGCTTGTGACCTGCATATATCTATTTATACTACTCGCAACCTTCCTTTAACTTGCAAGCACCATAGATTTCCTTATGTTATTCTAGAACCTCAAGTGAGACATCATATCATCTATATCTCTTCTTTACTCTCTTAACTAGACCTCTCTATACCTGGAAACCATAGGCTAGAAGATATGTCACTGACGACACCTCTATCATTGATACTAAATAATGGCGCTTCGAGCCCTCTATCTGAAGTATGGACTATTAACATCCTTCTACACTTGAGCATCTCGTACCTTCTTAACCTTTACCTTAGCTTTTAATCTCGCATTATATCTTTATCTCTTTCATAAAATCCGTTCCACATAGGTAGGATTCACATCCACAACTTGAAGCTCTATTATAATATTTGCACCTCTGGTGTATACACAATCCAGTAGGAGCTTCATACTGTCTTCTTATGAGGCCGGTACTTTTCTAACTAGCTTTATCGAAGAGCCGTTGTAGAATACAGTTGTTGTACTCTCTTTCTTGTACCTCTGAGATTAAGACTGATTCTGCAGTGTTTTGAATCACGATTTCTATAATTATTTGGGTCTAATAATAAAACTCCTGATTCACTTGGCTGATGTAACTCTTTAATCTCCTCTTCTCTCTCAGCCTTTAAGTAGGCTTGAGCTATCTTCCGATCTGCGACTTAGGTATTAGTTATTACATTAGCCTTTCGTGGATGCTATGGAACATACATGATATACCCTTCTAATAATTGAAGCCTTTGTCTGTGACGTGGACTTAATTCTTTCTTTTAACTTATACCAGAGTCTTCTGTGGCTATATGAATGTCAACATATATGCTGCATGGATAATACTCCAAAATCGTAAGTGCCTTCATATTGTACGTAACTCTAGGTCATTGATCGAATAATTCATTTCTCTCCTTCTCAGCTTAATTTAAATGTTAGCAATTACTTTTCATGGTCTTTCTGCCACTTGTTATGTGCATATCTGGCTTACCTTAGTTCTCACGCATGCTGGATTTTTTGTGCAACTCATATGATCTCGAATATTCCTTTCAATTTTTACTTCTCATTCATTAGCCACGATAGGTGCCACATTCTTATGGAGTGCATGCAATGTCGTGGTGAGATTGTTGTTCCAAGATATCTCCTCTGTAGGTCACTATGCTTATGTTGAAGCCTTTTTCCTTATTTCCTCAGCTATTCTTTTGTTGTAGCACTTGGGGAAGACTGTCTGACTCATTTAAGGCTGGGAGCATTTTTACATCATATACTCGATGAAAATTTTGATGTACTTACTTACCTATAATTACCCTTAGTTTCCCTTAGTTCATAGGATTACTTATGAACTAAAAATTTGACTATCTCTACAGTGGCACTCTCTTTTATTTTGGTAATACTTATACGATACCTTTAACTACCCCAACTCCTGTATGAATATTTCTCAAGGATTACGATGTCATATCTGTGAGGCTGAATTTCTTGTGCTGGGTTTCACTATGTTTATCTTGCATGATCTACTGATTTATCTTTTACCTCTATTCTAGCCATGACTAGGCTCTTCTCAATTGAGCTACTAGCTACTCGTCAGTTCATGCTCATATTTATATTCTGTGTAACCTCTCTTGGGTTATGTATTTTGTCTTAACTTACCTTTTGCACTGGCTCCTAATGTATCAAGTGTTCATTTGCACTTATTTATCAATAACATTTGGTGTAGGAATCCTTACTGCCTCTCCTCGACGTCATGCTTGCGATATGTATTGGAGTCGTAGTATATCTGTAGGATGTGAATAAATGCAATATCATTCCTTTTGCCATTTTACTGCATTCTTCCTTTACTATTTCATAGTTACCTCAACCACTTGACTCCGACTTAATACGTTATCACACCATCTTCCCCTCTTTGCGGTGTATTAACATTTAATGCTCCTCTTCATCTTTGACATCTTTTCACGTCTTCATTGACTCTTACTTGGAGTAACCCTTCTGTACCAAGGATAATTGAATATCTTACACACGACAGTGACACCTAGTGTAACTAGCATGCTTAGTCCCTTAAGCTTAACTTTTCTCAAAGTTTTTGCTTTGACGGAGCGTCTTCCCGAATAACCTTTAAAGGTTATACTTATGTTGTCATTCTATTATTGCTGGAATGAGATATTTGAAATTCTCTTGATAGTGACTCTTAGCACGTCATTCGATCCCTAATTGATGTTCAGTTTATCTTGTTCACTAGCCCATGCTGATTTCTATTACTATGAGGGTCTAAACTTTTGTTCTGCTAATCACGTTTGACTCACCAACTCATTTCTCGAAATGAGGATATGATTTTTGCCCTATACTCGTTTATTGTCTCAAGGCCTGTCACCTCTTATATTTTCCTTCACTTGACTATAGCCTCTATCATCATATAATATATTGATTTACCGTTATCACCCATTTATCATATCTTACTCATAATACTTTATTTACTCTCTTATTATTCTCTTGCTAATATTTTCGACTATTACCTTATTCTAAAAACTTCAACAAAAAATTCTTTAAATTTTAGCTCCCCTTGATCCATCCACTGGCTCTTCGGGTCGCCTAGCATTCTCTCTTTACTAGGGTCGGGAGCCATAAAAAGGTAAATATGTATCCCTTCTGGTATTCCAATGCCAATCTTTTAAATTTTTCTGGACATGCTAGTATTCATATCTAAATGTACTATTCTAGAGTGCCCCATCTTGGTGTCTCACAAGGAGATCTATTGCCATGTTTGCACTATCCTTCAAATGTTTTAGCTAATGATAACAATCCATCCCCATTTTGGGTTACTCTAACCCCTGCTGGATCCTGATGTCCCATATTTCCCTTAAACAATAAATGTTATCTCCCATAGGGAGATGAGTGTGGCCAATTGTATATATCTCTATTGCTGTAGAAAGTAACTTATAATGCTTATATTTCTCGGCCTGCATTGTAAATATTGATAATCTTCACTAACTGTGTACCATTTACCCTTCTTCACCTTGCTCCTTTTAGTTGTTGAAAGTTGAGTTTACCTTCTGATTCTCTTATTTCATTTTACCATATAGGTGCATTGATATTCATGCCTTAGGGTTCCTTATCAAGAAGCTTACACGTCTTAGTAAACACCTGATCTGCTGAAGACCTCATATTTACTCATCGTAAACATGATGCAAAATCGAGTTCTTATGACTCAATTCTTCTACAACCACATTCAATATCTTACCACATGTCTTTCTGGATGTAGGTATTGTTGTATTACGAATAAAATAAAAGTTAGGAGTTTGAATCTTACAGTTGATCTCTACTACACAATCAGGAGTAAGAAAAAAGAGTGAAAGTACTAAATGCCCTATAGCCTCCTGCTTATAAGTGTGGTGCACAACACACCCATAAAAAAGACTCTACTAGACACGACTTGTATACTCCATAGAATGGAACTGCTCTGATACGAAGCTTGTCATGCCCCAAACCTGAAAAAGCATGGCCGTCACCCGGTGCCATACTCGATGCGAGCAATACCACTCTGTAACTATGAACTCTGGAGGGGTAAACCTCAACTTAGGCCAACGAGGCCATATTCTGAATCATCTGAAAATAACGTCTCTCTCATCTGAGGGCTAACATACCCAAAAGTTGATATATATAATTGTGTAGGCCGACAAAGCCTCCATGAACATCTACTGCTATACAAAATATACAGGACTCGTTGACAAGCCTCTAGCGATAACTGAACTGTACCATGGTCAGGACAAGGCCTCAACCTACCCATCAAACCTGTATATATAAAATGGACTCCAAGGTCTAGACCTGGTAACTCCGAGGAAGTGGAGCTTACCAACCAAGCTGATGTTTGACTCTGTTTGTTGGGAGGTTCTGTCCAACTACCAATCAGGACCTGCAGGCATGAAATGCAGCATCCCCGACAAAAGGGACGTCAGTATGAAATAATGTACCGAGTATGTAAAGAAACAGAACACCAGAAAGTTGAAACTGAACTGATAATATAATAACCGAAAGTAACTAGGAGTCAAAGATAACCAGAAGATATGCTTATATGCTGATATTGATTCAACTCTCTCAATATAGTAAGTAAAATAGTTGTCCGGCCTTATACGACTCGGTATGTGTAACTGTTATGCCGTAGTAGGCTCGCTTATAGGCGCTTGGCTATACTAGGCTATGTATCTTGGCCATTACGGGCTCGCTCATAGGAGTTCGACCATAGTATGCTCGGTATATAAATTATCATATAATCTGAGGTTGCCCAATATGGGCTTGCCCACCGATTATTGCTCGATGAAGGTGTGTGTGTATATATATATACACTCTCTGCTATCTTGGATAAAGGAAGACAATAGTGAGCTGAATATGAAGTCTCGATAAGGGAGAATACTGTAGCTTATGAGACTAGGATAATGTACATAAGTTCAGGAATACGAACGTCTATTTATGCCTCGTTATCAAACTCATGTAGTTACGGGATCATGCCAAACTGAAGAAAGGTTTTTCCTTAACATACCTTATCATAATCTTTCCAATCACCAAGTTGAACTTGCCTCTTCGCACCTTAATCTACGATAATGATAATAATACTATCATTAAGTTACGAAAGGCACAACTATCACACAACTAACGACAAACTTATTTTGTATTAAACGGGCAGCATCTCCCCTATAATCCTTACTTCCTCCAAATTCAAGATAAAACCCAAACACAAGAACCTTACAATAAAGACATATATATATAATTTTCCAACCACATATACACCACAAAATACTACAAAATAGTCCAACACACCCCAATCTCTTCATACACAAAACAACCACCGTAGTAGTGTCAAACAACCCGAAAATGTTACGACGAATGACCAAAATACCACCATTACTTTATGTGGTGTTTCTCCACACCGTTACTCCTCCAAAAATCCACAAAGAAGTTGTAAACTACGCATCCCAACAACAACACAAAATAGTCCACAAAACAGTCTGCTACAAGTGAATAACTCGAACTCACGACTTCCGATCACCGTCCCCTGAGCTCATAAAAATATAGAATGACTTACCATGAATTTAAAGTAGAAAATATGGATTAAATAGAGTAGTAAACATACCCTATTTGTTGGATAACTCATCTCCTATATTGGTTCTTCGAACTCTAGGTTTTACCTCCAATTAGAACTTGAAAGGGAGAGAATATAAATTAGGGTTTGTGAAATATTTTTGGAAGGATGTTTCTAGGGGTTTAGGTCTGGTTAATTGTGGTATATTATGAGTGTTATATTTCAGGAGATAAGCCCTTAAATGGTCTCTTTGGATGACCAAAAATAGCCTCTTTTTGGACTCTCATTTAAGCAAGTAGGTGACACACCTACTTGTCACCTAGCAGCCTATGCAGTCTCGCAAAAATGCATATATCTCTCTACTCCGATGTTGTATTGACAAACGATTTAATGCGCTACAATAATAGACGCATAGGATTCAATTTTATGGGTGGAACACTCCACAAATATAAGTATATTGGGATAAAATTGCATCTATATTTGACCTAATTTTCAGCACATTTATGAATGTAACTTGTGATGACTTTTGCCAACTTTTGTGTTACATCCCGCATTTTTTGTATGTTAAAATTTCGTCGTAAGTTAATAGACGTAAGTTCGGGAGTGAGATTATTCTGGATTATAAGTATTGTGCTAATTCAAACAAGTGATAAGTAAATTCGTGAAGGTAAAAGGGTGAGCTAATTAAAGAAAACGAGTTTCGTTGAAGGTTGCCGATTTAGCATAAAATACGGGTCGAGATAATACTCGATAGTTATGGACTAGTACCTCAAAAGGTACCATGGGACCACAATAGTATGATGTATAAAGTATATTAAAAGTTAGTAGTATTTTAAGTAATTTGACTTGATTATGTGAATTATTGGATAATGGGGGAATTAACTAGTTAATCAAGTGATTAGTGGATAATTATCCAAATATTTGGATAAAAATTTCATCTAAAAAGCTGGCAGCACATCAATGCACATTGTTGACTATAAAATCATAATGAAAGGTGGCTAAATGGTATGAATTTTGGTGGCAAAGTCTTCAAAGTGGGGCCACCTAAACATTTACTATACAATTCCAAGTCTGAGATACACTTTATAGTTCTAGTCTCTTAGAAAAGGTACTGACCATTCCTAGTCCAAGATACACTTTCTTATTCTAGTCTCTTAGAAACGTTACTGTCCCAAATCACAAAAGAGTTTCACTAAGCACATAAGAATCATTGTCCAAATCACTTTCGGCCAAGATTTTCTTGGATGTAAAGGTTATCCAAGAAATGTTATCAAAGAGTACCTTATCCAAATCACAGAAGAAACGTCATTTTGGGGATGGAAAGGTTTCGACCAAGATCTTCTTTGGGCAATGTGATTGCATTGAGCTTTTCATACGACTTGTTCCATGATTCATCGCAATTAACGTGTGTTAGAGGAATTGTCAAGAGAATCGGTTCAGGTATGTTAAGGTTATCCCTTCTTTCTTTTGGCAATAATCCATACGATACAAATGAAATGAGAAAATGTACAACTTCCATAAATGACTCTATTCATAGAAAGGCTAGAGATGCCTATGTTCTTGATTCCCCATGTGAATTATTATATCATCTGTTCATAGGTCTCAGAATAATACGCAGTTGAAAAAGTTTATCCGGAAGGAATATTGAGATTATTACATATTTTTCATGCATTTCATTCATTTATACATACGAATTGACCCATGACTAGATGGCGTTATATACGCGTATATATGTATGTATATATATGTATATGGAATATGGGAAAGGTTATGGCGTTATATACGCACCACCACCTGATCAGCTGGTATACGTTGATGATTTTGCCCACAGTTGCCGAGATGATATGATGGGATGCCCTCAGAGGCCTGATGATGTTATGAAACACGTACCTATGCACGACATGACATTCATACGCATATGCATGAAACTATAACTATTTAATGATTTACAGAGTTATCCAGTCTTACAGGTTGAGTCATTTACGCTATATTTATTCCATGTCTGCTATTATTTATTATGTGCCTTACATACTCAGTACATTATTCGTACTGACGTCCCTTTTGCTTGGGACACTGCGTTTCATGCCCGCAGGTCCCGATAGACAGGTCGAGAGTCCTCCAAGTAAGTTATCAGCTCAGCGGAAGATGTTAGTGCGGTCCATTTGCTTCGGAGTTTTCTTGTTTGGTTAATATGATTTAGACATATATTGTTTGGTATGGTGGTACTCAGTTTCGACCTTTATGGAAGTTATTCATTCTTAGAGGCTTGTAGATAGATGTCATGTACGTAAAAGATTGTATGTCCTTGTCGGCCTATATTCAGTATACAAGTGGTTATTTTGGTCTTATAGGCACGTATGTCTTATGTATAAGTTGGTATTACACGTTTCATTCTAGTTATCTTACGGCAGCCTTTCTGTCTCATTTACACTTGATATCATGATACGAAAAGATATGTTACGTTTGCACTCAGTTGGGTAAGGTATCAGGTGCCCATCGCGGCCCATCGGTTTGGGTCGTGACAAAAGTGGTATCATAGTAGTTCTATCTTAGGGAGTCTATAAGCCGTGTCTAGTAGAGTCTTGTTTATGGGTGTGTCATGCACCACCCTTATAAGCAGGAGGCTACAGGACATTTAGGACTGTCACTCTTTTTTCTTACTCTAGATCGTGTGGTAGAGCTCAGTTGTAAGAACTCAATTTTCTAAACTCTATCTACTTCATAATACAATGATGCCTACATCCAGAAAGATGGTTGGTAAGAGATATAGTTGTGGAAGAGTTGAGTCAGAAGAACTTAATATTCACATCATGGTTATGATGAGTAAATGAGAGGTCTTCAGCAGATCATGCGTGTACTAAAAGGTATACGGTTTTTGATAAGGAAATTTTAGGAAAGAATACTTATCTACTCTTATGGTAAAAAGGAATAACAGGATCAGAAGTTAGACACAAGTATCAACAAGTAAAAGGATCAAGGTGAAGAAGGGAACGAGGTACCCAGTTAATGAAGGTTATCGGTATTTACAATTCAGGAAGAAAAATATAAGCGTTTTGATTACCTTCAATTGTAAGAAAGGTATGTACAATTGGCCACACCCATCTCATTCATGCCCTATGGAAGCTAACATAAGTAGTATAATAGAAGAGCGGATATCAGGATCCGGCTGGGGTTAGAGTTACCCAAAATGAGGGATAGATTGTTTGCGTTAGTTGACATTTTCGAAGGATAAAGTGCTAATAGATCTCCTCGTCAGACACCCCAATGGTGCACTCTAAAATAGTACATCTAGATTTGAGTACTATAAAGATAGGCACTGGAAGCCTAGAAAGGATAAATATCATCTTAGTATGACTCACGTCCCTAGTAGAGAAATAATGTTAAGCAACTCGAGAGCCAGTGGATGGAGCAAAGGGGAGCTAAAAGCAAAAGAATATCTTGTCGATAAGTTTCAGAATAAAGTGATAGATAGAAATGTTAGCAGGAAATAAGAAGAGAGTGCATTATGAGTAAGATGTGATACATGGATTACAACGGTAGATCAGAGAAAAAAAAATGACAGCATAGTCAAGTGAAGGAAAAGACGAGAAGTGACAGGCCTTGAGACAACAAAAGAATATAATCCATAAAGTCATATCCTCATTTCGAGAAACAAGTTTGTGAACAAAACGAAAAGTTAGACCCCCCAAAGTAATACAAGTCAGTATGGGCTGGTGAACAGGATAACTAAACGTGAATTAAGGACTGAGTGACTGGATAATAGTCAGTATCATCAGAATTTCAGATTTTGCCCCGACATTAATAGAATGGACAAAAGAAGAACATTCATGAGAAATTCAGAAAATGGTCATTCAGGAAAAACACTTCCCTAAAGCAAGAAATGTGAGCAAAGTTAAACTTAAGAGACTATATGTGCCAGTTATAGTAATTGCCACCCTCGCGAGTAAGGAATTTTGTTATCCTTGGTACAGAAGGATTACCGCAAGGCGAGGAAGGGTCATTAATGATGTGAAAGGACACCAAAGATGAAGAGGAAAAACATCTATAGGCAGGTCATCGTAGCTCCAACTCTTAGTACTCCCCTAAAGGGGGAATATGGAATGATGTGGCATTAAGTCAAAATTAAGTGGATCTAGTAAATATGGAATGATGAAGGAAGAATACGATGAAAAAAATGAGAAAGGGATGAGATTGTACTTATCCAAATCTTAAAGATATGCTATGATTCCAGGAGGTTATGTAAGCACGATGTCAGAAAAAGGAAGTAATGGTTCCGGCCCGAAAGGTTATTGATAAATAAGGAGCCAGTGCAAGAGGTAAGTTAGACAAAGGAAATAACCCAAGAGAGATTACACGAAATATGGATATGAGAATGGGTCGACGAGTATTTAGTAGTGGATTCAGGAAGAACCTAGTCATGACTAGACAAGAAGTTACAGACAAATCAACAGATCATACATGATAAATGTAGTAAAACCCAACATGGAGAAAACCAGTCTCACTACAAAAAAAATTGTACGCACTCCAAAAGAAAGTGGCACCTACCGTGGCCAATAAACCGGGAGAAAAATCGAAGGTAATATTCGAGACCATATGAGTTGCAAAAAAATTATGGCATGCGTGGGAACTAGGATAAGTTAAGTATGCATGCAACATGGGGGCAGAAAGACCAGAAAAAAAAAAAATAATCGCGTACGTTTAAAGAAAGCTAAGAAGGAACGAAAGGAATTATTCGATAAATGATCCCGAGTTGATGACGTTATGAACGCACTTAAGAGATTGGAGTTTTATACTTGCAGCATATACATCCGTAGAAGATTCCGGTATACGTTAAAAGAAAGAATTGAGCACATGTCATAGACGAAGGATTGAATTGTTAAAGGATTGTGTGATGGATATTCCATATCGCCCATGAAGGGCTAGGGTAATGACTAATACCAGAAGATGCAGATCGGAAAATAGATGAAGCCTACATGAAGACTGATTAGAAAGAAGAGGAAACTAAAGAGTTACATCAACAAAAAAAAATCAGAAGTCTGATTATGGACCTAGAATATTATAGACATGTGACGAACCGGTCGGTCGTCTTAAGAATTAGCGCCCCGATCCCCTATGAACTGTTTTCCCCAAGTCTATTTCTGCTGAATTGAATTTTCGGGACGTTCGTTTTTGAATTTCGGAGAGTTTTGGGACACTTAGTCCCTAAATGAGAGCTTAAGTGTTGGAAAGTTGCCCGTAGTTGGATCAGTGTGAAGACGGCCTCGGAATGGAAATCCGATGGTTACTTAGCTCCATTAGGTGATTTCGGGGTTGGGAGCGTGTTTGGAATGTATTTTGGAAGTCCGCATCTCATTTAGGCTTGAAATGCCGAAGTTTGAATATTTGGAGTTTCCAGCCCGATAGTGAATTTTTGATCTGAGGGTCGGAATTGAATTCCAGAAGTTACAATAGTTCCATCATGTCATTTGGGATGTGTGTGCAAAATTTGAGGTCATTCAGATGAGCTTAGACGTGTTTCCGCGTCGGATATGAATTCTAGAATTTTCCTAAGTTCCTAGGCTTGAACCTATGCATAATCGATGTTTTTGATGTTATGAGACGTGTTTTTAAGGCTCGACCTAGTTCGAATGAAGTATTAAGGTTGGTTGGTAGTTTTGGTTGAGGTCCCGGGGGCCTCGGGGTTGTTTTGGATGCTTAGCGGGAGAAAAATTGGGACTTAGCTACTGCTGAACCAGGCCTCTTCTGGTGTCTTCGCACCTGCGAAGGTTTTTCCGCAGGTGGGGATTCGCAGGCGCGTGGGGCTTGATCGCAGGTGCGATAGGGGGAGATTTGACCAGTGGTCGCAGGCGCGACCTGGGTTCCGTAGGTGCGGGATCGCAGGCGCGACCAAACGACCGTAGGTGCGGCCCTAGTGTAACTTAAGTGATTTCCGCACCTGCGATGATTTTTCCGCAGGTGTGGTATCGCAGGTGCGGTGATCAGGACCGCAGGTGCGAGATCCCTGTGTGTTTTATTCCAAAAATATGAGAGTTTATTTCATAAGTCTAAAAATCGTGTAAGGGCTCAAGAATTGGCGATTTTCTGTGGGTTTCGAAGAGAAGGATCATAGGTAACATTTTCTAATCCTAATTCATTGTTAGACCATTAATATCCGTTGTTTTCTTTAGTTTAATTACCAAAAATAGGGGAAAACCCTAGGAAATTGATGAAATTTCCCCAACACAAAATTTTGAAAATTTATGGGGTTTTTGGCATCGGATTTCGATTGTTTCTGGTTGAATGAGTCCGTGAGTGAATGGGTGTCCGGAAAATATAACTTTTACCCGATTTCGAGGTGTGGGCCCGAGGGGTGTTTTGGTCATTTTACCTAATTTCGCGCCTTAGCTTTGAATTAAATAGTAGGATCAGTTGCTTGAGATGTTATTTACGATATGTAATTGAATTGTATAGATTTGGGACATTTGGAGTCGGATACTCGTGGAAAACATGTGGTTTCGAGTTGATTTTGAGCCGGTTCGAGGTAAGTGGCTTGTCTAACCTTGTGTGGGGGACCTTTCCCCTTAGGATGTGATATTTGGTAATTGGATGCCTTGTACGTGAGGTGATGAGCGCGTACTTCTGCTAATTGTTGAAAATCCGGTTTTACTTTAAATATTTAGATTGAGTTTCTTTCTTACCTGCTTCATTCTACTTGCAATTTTAGCCTATGTTAGTTTAGAAAAGCATGCCTAGTTGACTTGAATTTCCTATTTGCTTAAGTTGCTTTAATTGTACTATGTGAAGCATGTTAGGCTAGAACTACTTGTTACCCTGTATTTTTGCACTCTATTTCTGGATGTCTTCTTGTTGTGGCTGCGTATTTACTTTGGGACTACAGGACGGTATCCCGGGGATCCCCCTGCATATTTACTTTGGGACTACGAGATGGTATCCCGGGAGATCCCCCTGCATATTTACTTTGGGCTACGAGACGGTATTCCGGGAGATCCCCCTGCATATTTACTTTGGGACTACGAGACGGTATCCCGGGAGATCCCCCTGCACATTTACTTTGGGACTACGGGACGATATCCTGGGAGACCCTTCGGATATACATATGATGGACTACGGTACGGTATCCCGGGAGATCCACTAGACATCTTAGAAAAGGACTACAGGACGGTATCCTGGGAGATCCTCATTGTTTCCAGGTTATTGAGTTGTTCATATTCCGGGTTTAATCTGTTCTTGTGTTTTGTTATTGCCTTGTTGACCTGTCTTATTTCACTGCTGTATTCATTACTACTATCTGGCTTCATACTGTAAATTTCTATTATATTGTTTAACCTCAGTAGGGCCCTGACCTTCCTCATCACTACCCGACCGAGGTTAGGCTTGGCACTTACTGAGTACCGCTGTGGTGTACTCATGCCCTTTCCTGCGCATGTTGTTCATGTGCAGATCCAGGTACCTCCACCCAGGCGCACTATCCCTGAGGTTGAGAGACATAGCAGAGACTCCGAGGTACATCTGCCGCGTCCGCAGACCAGGAGTCTCTATCTTATTCCAGCTTTAGTGGAAAGCTTTTCCTTCTTTTTAGTTGTTTAGACATTCTGGAGTTAGAGCAGTGTAGTACATTTCTGTTAGCGTGTGTTTTCCCGTGAGTTTCCGGGTTTTGGGGTGATATTGTAGACTTCCGCATTAGTGGGTTGTATATGCCGAGCGACATTTATATACAGTCTTTCTTTAGTTGTTCAGTTTTAATTAATTATTCCGCAAGTTATGTTGTTTTTTCGCATTGTTAGGCTTACTTAGTTATAGGGACTAGGTGCCATCACGACATGTTCACGGAGGGAGAACTGGGGTCGTGACAAGACATCATAATTGAGAACATTGCAGAATCACTCTTAATATCAGAGGTACAAGAGAGATATTACAATAGCCATATTTTATAAGAGATCTATGATGATGCATATGAGAAGAGTCAACCTCATAAGAAGTCAGTATGAAGTTCCCACCGGATTGTGTATGCACCAGAGGTGCAAGTATTATAAAAGAGCTCCAAGTTATAGACGTGAATCACACCTAGGTGGAAGGGAGGTCATGAAAGAGATAGAAGATACAATGCGAGATTTAAAGGTAAGTAAGGTAAAAGTGAACAACGTACGAGATACTCAAAGGCAGAAGATCGTGAATAGTCCAAGGACTAATGGAATTTAGAAGAGATGGAATGCTGCCCTGATAGTACAATGAGGGCATAATTGTGATAGATAAATGATAACGTTTGGGCCTTCGACTGAGTAATGATTTGAAGAGGATTTCATGAGTTGTATAGGATTAAAATATCCATGTAAGGTGAGTATTATTGGGATTCTATAAAATATGGTTCTGGAAGTATAGTATCGCCCATAGGTGTATCAATATAATTACCCCAGATATCCCTGATGAGACGTGAGCCCTAGCGGCAGTGTTACATAAGAGAACAAGTTATCATTGGTATATGATGAATAAACATTAAGGTGAATCAACAATAGAAGGATGGGAGTTCAATAATATGAGATGAAATTCGACCACCAGTCTTAAGGATAAATGAGAGTAACCTGGAGTTCGTTGCAGACCTTAGTAATGATAAATTGAAGTAAGAGTTATGGTATAATATGACCTACGTAGATGTGGTAAAGATTCAGGTCTATGAAACAAGATATAGCTATATTCGTAAGTTTGACAAAATACCAAGCGAAGAACTTCAGGATTGGCTAAAAGCTAGAGGAAAAGGGAGAGGAGAGTCGCATAGGCACACTTACAAGGTCAGTATCATAGAAGTTGCATAATCGAAGATAGCAACAATTACAAGATTGGAAGAAATTCGATAACAGGTCATGGCGTGGGAAAGAAGCCTAAAAGGGGGAATGCCCTGGCGTGGGAAAGAAGCCTAAAGGGGGGAATGCCCTGGCGTTTGGGATTCATTCACATAACAGTTGCCTAGATGGAAAGAGGAGTACTAAAGCATTCACAAGAGATATGGTTTATGAGAATGATAAGTGCACCATTCAACATTCGAGGACGAATGTTACAAAGGGGGGAATGATGTTACATCCCGCATTTTTTATATGTTAAAATTTCATCGTAAGTTAATCGACATAAGTTCGGGAGTGAGATTATTCTGGATTATAAGTATTGTGCTAATTCAAACAAGTGATAAGTAAATTCGTGAAGGTAAAAGGGTAAGAGAAATAAAGAAAACGAGTTTCGTTGAAGGTTGCCCATTTAGCATAAAATACGGGTCGAGATAATACCCGATATTTATGGACTAGTACCATACAAGGTACCATGGGACCACAATAGTATGATGTACAAAGTATATTAAAAGTGAGTAGTATTTTAAGTAATTTGACTTGATTATGTGAATTATTGGATAATGGGGGAATTAACTAGTTAATCAAGTGATTATTGGATAATTATCCATATATTTGGATAACAATTTCATCTAAAAATGTGGCAGCACATCAATGCACATTGGTGACTATTAAATCATAATGCAAGGTGGCTAAATGGTATGAATTTTGGTGGCAAAGTCTTCAAAGAGGGGCCACCTAAACATTTAATATACAATTCCAAGTCTGAGATACACTTTGTAGTTCTAGTCTCTTAGAAACGTTACTGACCATTCCTAGTCTAAGATACACTTTCTTATTCTAGCCTCTTAGAAACGTTACGGTCCCAAATCACAAAAGAGTTTCACCAAGCACATAAGAATCATTGTCCAAATCACTTTCGGCCAAGATTTTCTTGGATGGAAAGGTTATCCAAGAAACGTTATCAAAGAGTACCTTATCCAAATCACAGAAGAAACGTCATTTTGGGGATGGAAAGGTTTCGACCAAGATCTTCTTTGGGCAATGTGATTGCATTGAGCTTTTCATACGACTTGTTCCATGATTCGTCGCAATTAACATGTGTTAGAGGAATTGAGAATCGGTTCAGGTATGTTAAGGCTATCCCTTCTTTCTTTTGGCAATAATCCATACGAAATGAAACGAGAAAATGTACAACTTCCATAAATGACTCTATTCGTAGAAATGCTAGAGATGCCTATGTTCTTGATTCCCCATGTGAATTATTCTATCATCTATTCATAGGTCTCAGAATAATACGCAGTTGAAAAAGTTTATCCGGAAGGAATATTGAGATTATTACATATTTTTCATGCATTTCATTCATTTATACATGCGCATTTACCCATGAACAGATGGCGTTATATACGCGTATATATGTATGTATATATATGTATATGGGATATGGGAAAGGTTATGGAATTATATACGCACCACCACTTGATCAGGTGGTATACGTTTATGATTTTTCCCACAGTGGCCGAGATGATATGATGGGATGCCCTCAGAGTCCCGATGATGTTATGAAACACGTACCTATGCACGACATGACATTCATATGCGTATGCATGACACTATAATTATTTCATGATTTACAGAGTTATCCAGTCTTACAGGTTGAGTCATTTACGCTATATTTATTCCATGTCTGCTAGGTATTTATTATGTGCCTTACATACTCAGTACATTATTCGTAGTGACGTCCCTTTTGCCTGGGACGCTGTGTTTCATGCCTGCAGGTCCCGATAGACAGGTCGAGAGTCCTCCAAGTAAGCTATCAACTCAGCGGAAGATGTTAGTGCGCTCTATTTGCTTCGGAGTTGCTTGTTTGGTTAGTATGATTTAGACATGTATTGTTTGGTATGTCGGGACTCTGTGCCGACCTTTATGGAAGTTATGTATTCTTATAGGCTTGTAGACAGATGTCATGTACGTAAAAGATTGTATGGCCTTGTCGGCCTATGTTCAGTATACGAGTGGTTATTTTGGTCTTATAGGCACGCATGTCTTATGTATAAGTTGGTATTACACGTTTCATTCTAGTTATCTTACGGAAGCCTTTCTGTCTCATTTACATTTGATATTATGATAAGAAATGATACGTTACGTTAGCACTCATTTGAGTAAGGTATCGGGTGCCCGTCGCGGCCCATCGGTTTGGGTCGTGACATTTTGTTCCACAACTTGCTTTACTTAAAAACATAACACCCGACTATCATACGACAAAAAGAACTCATAACATCACCTCCTTATCTTGTTAAGAACCCCATTCTCATCACAAAGTACATGTTATAACATTCCCAACTTGTCGACATTCGACGAAACTTATTTTCTTCAATTTGTTTAGCTTCTTAGCCTATCAACCCGCTTGGTACTTGTTATTCTTGATCTTAACGATTTGTAATCTCCAAGGTAATATGATTAACTTAATTTATGTACTTTCAGAGATGATCTCATTTCAGAGCTTACATCAATTGACTTACGACGTACTCTCACGTACGAAAATATAGGGTGTAACATGGATGAGTTTCAGACTTATTACAGAATGATTTGAACTGAAAACTGGAATCAGGTGTGTTGATGCCTCAGGTGTTGCATTTGCGAACACCAGGTTTGCAATTGCAACCTTAGTAGGGGTGTCTCAGGTATCGCAATTGTGATATCACAATTGCGATACCTGAGTCGCAATTGCAAAGTAGTTAAGGAATTTTGGTAGTTCGCATCTGCGACAAAAATGTCGCATCTGCGATGGAGGCACACTTCGAAATTGAGCCAATGTCACATTCGCGCCCTCCATGTAGTCTATCTGTGGCTGAATTTGCAACGATTTCTTCACAATTGTGAGGGTTCGCAATTGCGAACCCATGTCATAATTGGTACAACTGCAACTGATCAAAAGGGCTGGGAGTGGGGAGTTTTCAACATATTCTCTCATTTTAGAACCCTAGACTCGGTAAGAGGCGATTTTGAGAGGGGGGTTTCATCTACAAACTTTGGGTAAGTGATTCTAACCAATTTTCAACTATATTTCATGATTATATATTTGATTTAACATCAAATTTATGTGAATCAAAGAGGAAAAATTGGGAAATTTTGTCATGTTTTTGAAAAAAGACAAATTAAGTTTTGAGGGTTGATTTGGACTCGGATTTTCAAAACTAATTATATATACGGACTCATGAGGTTATGGGTAGTCGAAATGTACCCTTGGACCCGGATTTTTACAATGCGGGTCCGGGGTTAAATTTTGTTGACTTTTTGGGAAAAGTTTAAAGATCATAGCTTTATTATTTGATGATATTAAGTCAATTTGGTTAGATTTAAGCCGCGTAGAGGCGAATTTTGGGTGAAAAGCTATTTCCAAGGGTTGAGTTGGCCTAGTTGAGATATGTGTCTTGCCTAACTTTGTGTGGGGGACCGATCCCTTAGGATTTGAGATCGATTGTGTTGTTTGTGTTATGTGAAAGTTGTGTACGCAAGGTGACAAGTGGGTACACATGTTATATGTGGTATTTGATAGGTTAAGCTATTCAGACTCCTTCCATGCCTTTAATTGAATTGTCATATCATGTTTTAATTCTCATTGTCAATCTACTCTTACTTGAGTTAGTCTATTCTTACATGCCTTACTTGACTTTGTTAACACTTGTTCTACCTCCTACTTGACACTTAGCTCTTATGCTTTAGTTGAAGTTATTGCTTTCCTTATTACCTTGTAATATCCTTAATTGTGGAATTTCTTTTACTTGAAGTCGTTATCTCGTGAATTATCTTCTTGATGAGTTATTGGTGTTGAAATTGTGAAAGTCGTTATCACGTCGAGGTGAGTTGTTAATTATTGGGATACCTTTCTTGTTGAACAATTTACATTCATTTTGTTATTGTTGAGATTCTTGTGCACATTGTGGTTGAGCCATGGGCTATTTTTTGTGGAAACATTGATATTGTTGATTATTTTGGCAAGTTGTGGAAATTGGGCACTTGAGGTGACAGTTTTGATGATGTTGTGATATTGATACACATACAGTGGTATAAGGCTAGGGATTGATATGAATGCAGTGATATAAGGGGAGTTGATACGCGTGTTTCTAGTAGGGGAACTACTTGAAGCCACGCGATGTGATAATATGGGCTAAAATGTGGGTAGCTATTTCGGTAAAAATAATTTTTAAAACTAAATGTCAGGCTCCCTCTGTGATATAAGGAAAAATTATAATTGAAATTGTGAAATGTGAATACGAGGCGGTACCTCGATTGTGATTCTTGTTGCGCACTTCATATTGAAAAGAGTTATTGGTTCAATAATTCTTGCTGCTTTTATTCTTCCTTGTCTTACCCATTTTGTTCGTATTTGATTATTTGAGGTTCTCATTAATTGTTGCCTTATTGTTGTCTTCTGCTTACAATTTTGTCATTAGTTCATGGTATTAAACTACTTGTTATCATTTATTTCTCCGTGTTCCATTTCTTCTCATTATTATATTTCTTTTATGTTTATCATGTCTTAGTTGGTATCTTGACCTGGTCCCATAACTACTCCGCCGATGTTAGGCTTCATACTTACTGGGTAACGTTGTTGTGTACTCATACTACACTTCTACACATCTTTTTGTGCAAATCCAACTACATCTACTCATGTTGGACGTTAGTGCTTGATTTGTATTGTGTTCTCCTGAGAGTTCAAGGTATACGTGCTCGGCGTTCGCAGGCCTCGGAGTTCCATTCCGTTATCTTTTCAGTTTTGTTATTTCTTTTATTAGACAATGTGATAGTAGGTGTTTTGGAACATTCTGTAGAGATTATGACTCAGTGTCACCGAGTTTTAGGAGCATTGTAGCTGTGATTCAGTTTATTGAGATATTTATGAGACTTTTTAGTTTATATCCTATTTCTAGCCTTTATTTCTGTCATATTCTCTCATTTTTTAGGCTTACCTAGTCTTAGAGACTAGAGGCCATCACGACATCCTAAGGAGGAAAATTGGAGTCGTGACACTAACATCTCTTATGAAGGAAAAATATGCCAAACACCTCTTTTCAATCATCTGTGGAGTGTGACAATCAAGGGACCTCCCCACTCCACCCTAGGCAACCCCGGCATCGCCAACATGACGATCTTAGTGTGACAATCAAGAACATAGTGATATGATGACAACCAATTCAAGCCAAAAATCACCTCAAAATCCACGCTGCTGAGCAATAAGAGATCAACTTTATTCTCATAACCACAAATGGTCACCACAATGGTCGATATACAGAGTCCACCCAAATAGAATCACCCATTAGTGTAGATACATGGACAAACATATCTATGGAATCACGAGGCATATACAAATAATGAGCACAATATGATGACACATATGAATAAGTGAAACTAGGGTCAAATAACACTGAAGCATCTCTGTGGCACACGGAAACAACACCTGTGATCATGGAGTCAGAAGAAACTGCTTCTGGCCTGGCGTTAAATGCATGCAACGGGCATGTCCACCACCTAAATGTCCCCCCCCTCTAGGATGACCTCGTCCTTACGGCGTCTACCTCGAACTGGATGAGCAGGTGGCATAGAAACTGGTGCGAGAGTTATAGTCTAGACTCCATACTGCATGAGACCTCCGAGATAACAGAGGAAATATCTTCTCACATGCCCCAACTTTCAGCATGCATAACAACCTCGATTATGAATGATTGGGGGGCCTGAATTGGACCCCGTTAACCAAAATAACCACTGAAAGAGCCTGGTAATAACGAACCCTAAGCTGATAAAGTGCGACATGAGCTCTGAGTTTGAAGTGCATTGAACAAAGGCTGTATTGAAGCTCCTCGACTGGGAGGTGGCGAATAATAAACTGGTTTGCTATACTAGACCCTCACAAACCAACCTCGTCCTCCATATGAGGAACTACTGAATCCTCCAAAATGATAAAGCCTCTTGTCAAAGGCCATTTCCCTGCCCTGACCTCCGATGCGCTCGTTCCTCCTTGCGATCTCCACAACCTGACAAAAGAAATATCATCCCCAGTCTCTCTTGCCATCTTCATCTTGATACCATATGTAAGACCATCTACAAACCTCTGCACCCTCTCCCTCTCGGTAGGGATCAAAATAGCTCCATAGTGTCGTAAATCCACAAATATGGTCTCATACTGAGTAATGGTCATGCTACCCTACTGAAGGTGCTCAATTGATTGTGGAAGTCCTCTATCTAAGTGAAGGGAATGAAAATCTCTAAGAACAACGGTGAGGACTGGGCCTAAGTGAGAAGAGGTGAACCTGCTGCTCCGCCCTGAACATACTCCTGTCACCACCTCTTGGTAGAGACATGCATTTAAAGCACTCCAAAGACAACTCTGTTGGACTACACTATACCTATGTTGTGCAATACCTCATGGATACGGTCCAAGAAATCCTAGGGGTCCTCAGAAGGTATACTACCAAAATGAATGGGAAACAACTTGGTGAACTTTTCCAACATCTTCAGCCCATCTGCTGACATCGTGCCTCTCTCTCTGGGCTGTGTAGCAACAATAAGATGAACTGCCCCAGATGGAAGAACTTCTAGGGTCTGGTACACATGAGCTATCTACTCTGGATGTGGGTAGCGAGAGTTTGAGCTCCTCCCCTGTCTTGAAACAACGACTGGTGCAACGGAAAGATACCGACCTGGGCCCACTCTCCATAAAGCCAACTAAGCGTACTGAAGCGTCCTGAATCACTGGGGTAGTAATGAATCCCTTTGGGACCTGAGCTAGTCCTACTAGATCAGCTGGATGCGGGATCTCCTCTTCCTACTCCATATAAGGCTCAATATCAGGTACCTCTGCACGTGCTTTAGGCTGAGCTCGGCCTCTACCTCTGGCTCTACCTCGGCCCCGACTTCTACCCCTAGTTTTGGCTACAGTCTTGGGCTCTGGATCCTGATGAGCTAAACGTGTCCTCACCATTTGTGATAGAATAGAAGAGTAAAGGTTCAAGCTTTGGAATTAACAAATTTGCACGACAAGACTGCAAGAAAGTGAAGTTTTCTATAGTCTGTTAACCTCTCGAAGATAAGTACAGACGTCTCTGTACTGATCTGCAAGAATCTACTAAACTAGCACATGAATCATGAGACCTAGGTAACCTAGTGCTCTGATAGCAACTTGTCATGACCCAAACTGCCACCGGAGTCGGGACGACACCTAACACTGCTTGCTCGGCAAGCCAACAATTTCACAATAACAATAACCCAAATAATAGACGATTAACAATCTCAACAATGAGAATATCATAAATATCTAAAATAACAATAATAATGCAACTATCAACATCCCAACGATCTGGCGTCAACGAGTACACGAGCACTACCGAGTCTCATATTACCGAGTCAAATTAATTCAAAACTGTCTGAATGATAGAACAAAGATAAAAATATAAACCAAAAGAGAACTTCAAGGTCTGCGAATGACATAGCAGCTACCTTGTAGTCTCCACAAACTGAAATAGGTGCAAATCTCTGAAATCACCATGCCGTAAAGTACCTGAATCTGCAGAGTGTAGTATGAGTACAACTAACCCCATGTTCTTAATAAGTGACAACCTAACCTCGGGCTGAAAGCAGTGACGAGCTCAGAAGAATGTTAGTGTCCAACACCAAAAATCAATAACAACTCATAGTATAATGAAGATAATAAATGTAAATAGCTCAAAAGATATCATGTTCAGCTCGTTCACAATTATGCAAAATTAGACATTCTCTCCAACTATAACAGTCAATGCCCAATCTTTCTTCAAGAATCGCTGAAACATAAGTTTATCAACGAAACTGTGATTTTCCAAACTTTCGACAACATATAAGACATTTCATTTACAATCTAGTACGAGGAAAAATACATATCTATGCCTACATGTCAAATATACATGCCAAGTTAATAACATCACAGTAAAATCAACAAGTACACTCACTCTTAACACAATCAAAGTGCCTAGCACAAATTTCCCTCACCGTCACACAAAACCACACTCAGCACTGTACGGGTTCGTAGCACAAATTCCCTTCACCATCACAAACACAACTCAACACTTTACGGGTGCATGGCACAAATTCCCCTCACCAAAGTACATACATATCACTATACCTTTGCTCATTGCAATATCAGACTCCACAGGAGAGGATCCTTGTTGAATCTCTAATAAGCAATCAACATAAATGTTGCGGTGTGCAACTCGATCCAAATATCAATCTGTTTCGGTGTACAACCTGATCCATTATAGCTCACAACACGTCTCTGTGGTCCACATCAGTTATCAACCTCTCAAGTACCAATGGATAACATCTCATAGAACTCAACACAAACAATATCACATATAGAAGTCAACAACAACATGTGATACGACAATCAAATAATGTACTGAGCCTGAGATATAACATGTGAATGAAGAATTATGACCGAGAATATGACTATAATTAAGGAAAACTGCTTTATTCCTATCATGTCTCAGAAAGATAAATACATAGCCTAGATGTTATGTTTTGGGTGTGGTTTATCTTTCATAACATGAATCACTGCTCAACTAATCGGTAATGTAGAGAAGATACAAATATAACGAGGCACGAAAGCAAACAAACCTTTTAGTAGCCTAAAGTATATCCGGATAATGAATACCTCAATGTATGTATGGACACCTATAACCTAGCACATGTATCACTCCCAGCATAATCAAGTATCATAGTCCATAGGGATAATTACCTTCAAACCAAGTTTAGATATGTTACTTACCTAAAATGCTTGAATCAACACTCCAAAAAGCCCTTCCTACACAAAACAAACTCCGAGCGACTCGAATCTAGCTAAACAACTTAATATCACCAATAAACGCCATGGGAAACTACCCCAAACCATAAAGCTAAGATATTGGTTTAAATATGCAAAGTCAACCCAAAACATCGACCCCAAGACCACACCCTGAAACTCGTCAAAACTCACAAATTCTGAATACCCATTCTGGTACGAGTCCAAATGTATCTATTTCATCAAAAACCAACATCAAATCATCAATTTTCACTCTCCAAAACCATAGTTAAAATCCCCCAAATTTCACCTTTAATTCACATAAACTAATCCATAGGTAATCAATAGCTAATATCAAAATTAAGTAAACTTTACTTAACTCTTCAATTGCAGTTAAAAGTATCCCAATATTCGCCTTCAACTGAGCTCCACAACTCCAAATAATGAAAAATGGCCAAAACCTTTGAAATGTTATAAGCTTCCAAGTGAATCTGCATTTGCGAACAATCCTCCGCATCTACGGCTCCAGTTATGCATTCAAAGGCCCACATTTGCGGTTATCACTTAAGTCCGACCTCTCGCTTTTGGAACTTCAAGGCCATATCTGCAGCGTCGAATCTGCGATCAAATTTCTGCATGTGTGAAAGCATCAGACTCAGCAAAACATTAGTAATGCAACAAAATCCAATATAAGTCAAAACCAATTTGAAACACGCTAGAGGCCCCCAGGACCCCGTCCAATCACACAAACTAGACCCAAAACATAACACAGACCTACTAGAGGCCTCAAATCACACCAAAAAATATCAAAAATTTGAATCCCCTCTCAATTTATGCCTAATGCACTAACAAACTTTCAACTTCTAAAACTCATGTCGAACCATATCAAATCAACACAGAATGACCTGAAATTTTGCATACAAGTCCCATATGACATAACATACCTATTTCAACTCCTGTAACTACAATCTAAACTCAATATCATCAAAGTCAACTTTCCGTCAAACATAATAACCTTCCAAACCTTCAACTTTTCAACTTTCGCCGAGAAGCACCAAATCAACCTACGGACCTCCAAATACGAATTAGTACACACTACTAAGACAAAAGTCACCATACAAACTTATAGGAATCATCAAAATACCATTCTGAAGTCAGCTATACAAATGTAAAACTCCGACTAGCTATTACAACTTAAGCACCCAACCTTAAGACGAAGTGTCCCTATTCAATTTAAAACTTCCCCAAAGCCAAGACAACCAAGTCCACAAGTCACATAATCACAAATTCACATTTTTAAATCATCAAATAGGGAAAATGTGTCTAAAATACTTAAAAAGACTGTCCGGGTTGTTACATAAGGTATTACGGGTGTAACGTCATAATAATGTACTGAATTTTTCACTGGCTTCCTTGCTAGTTAAACACTGTTGTTCTAGGTTGTTTCTTAGCCTTTTTACAGATACTATGCTTATGAGATTTTGCAGATCATCTTATCCTGTTTGATAACTCTTGTTGTTCTCTAATAGTTTGACCTTTATTGTATCGACCCGACCACTCATTTTGCTTTCTAGAACCTCGTTCCCCTTAATAAAACTCCTCGTATGAGTTTTTACTATTTTATGACTTGTGTAGATGGTTAGTTCAGGATTTAGAAGGGTTTGGATTGAAATCAAAACACTTGGTTCCTTAAGGTTGGTTAAAAAGTCTATGTTTGACTTCGGTCAATGTTTTGACTAAACGACCTCGGAATCGGGATTTGACGGCTCCAATAGATTCATGTGATGATTTCTTACTTCGGCGTATATTTATATTGGGTTTTGGGTGACCTGGGAGCGTTCTGGCGCCTAATGGTGAAAGTTGGTTCTTTGAAGGATTTAAAGTTCTTTAAATTTGATTTTGAGTAGGTTTTGTGGATATCGAGGTACAAATGGGAATCCGAAACCAAGAATAGTTATGTATGGTGATTTAATACTTTCACGCAAAATTTAGTGTCATTCCGAGTAGTCTAAGTATGATTCGACGCGTTCGGAGCACTTTGGAAACTTGAAGTTCATATTTTGATTCAATTTTATTTTGGGGTGTGATTCTTTGTTTTGTTGTTTTTTTACTCGTTTTGAGAGTTCAAGAAACTCCATATTATGTTCATAGACTTGTTGGTGTAGTTGGACGGGGTCCCGAGTGGCTCGGGTGTGTTTCAGACCGCCCGGAGTTAAGTTGAAAACACTAGATTTTATGTTGTAGTTTCCTTCTTTGTGAACGTGGAAGGACCTTCGTGTTCACAATGAAGGGATTTGGATTGGTTGGGTTTTGTGATTCACATTCTCGAAGTCAAGGTCGCATCCCGGAGCTTGGGGTTACTTGTCTACGCGTTCGCGAAAGACCTATCATGTTCGTGAAGGGTCGAGGAGCCTGGGCTTGAGCAACCCAGTTGCCTTATGCGATCGCGAGGTAAGGCGATCATTCGCAATAGGGAGTTGACCTAGTGCATTGCATTTTCGAGACTCCTTGCGCTATCACGAAGAAGGAGTTTTATGAGTTCTTCAGTTTTGCCTTTGCGAACGCGTAGGCTTTATCGCGTTCGTGATGAACAGTCTGGCCTGGGCAAAATGTTTTAAAAACATGACTTATGCTTTTTTTCTCTCATTTTTCACACACTTGCGTGATTTTGGAGCTTAAAAAAGGGGGATTTCAACTTATTCATTGAGGGTAAGTAATTTTTACCTAATGTGAGTTTAATACATAGATTATAGGTAGATTTTGACATGTAAATCAGTGGAAATCATGGGTTTAGGTGAAAACCTAGGTTTTTTTTATAAAAATGGGATTTAACCACGAAAATGATTATGGAATTTAGTAAAAATCATATATTTGAGTTCATGAGGTTATAGGTAACAACTTTCTTTTGAAATCCGAGCACGTAGGCCTAGGGGTGAATTTTAAGGATTCTTCAAATAAGATTGGGAAATCACTTTGAAAGTGGGATATGAAATTTTGAACATGTATTCACTATTTTATATAACATTTGACTAGTTTCGAGTCATTTGGCTCCGAATTGATGGTTTGAGAACAATCTTGGAACGGAAAGTAGGCTTTGAGATGAGGTAAGTCTCTTTTCTAACTTTGTAAAAGGGAATTAATCCCAATTGATTAATATGTGCTCCTATTTGTGGGGGGCTACGTACATACGAGGTGACGAGAGTCCGTATGTAGCTACTAATTATGATTATGTCTGGGTAGTTTAGGACCCATACCATGCTATATTTATGGTGTTTGCCCTTGAATTGTTAACTTATTTGCTTAAATCATGCTAAAACTTGATAAAGGAATGACATAAGGTTAAATTTTCAATTACTTAAATTCATGGACGGGCCACTTGGCTGTTATTGAGAAATGTTGTTTCTTTAATTGATTGCCTCTTAACAAATCATTAATTGGCTGTTATAAAGTATTTTATCTTTTCGTGGCACGGGCTGAACACCTCAGTAGCAGATACATGCATCTATGATTCGTGATGTTCGACCCTCGTCAGTGCATAATTTAAATATTTTATGTTGTATCGGGCCGTAGACCTCGACATACTTTACGCGTGATAAATCTTTGGAACGTATTATAATTGATATTGTTACATTGAATTGAGATATAGATTGTTAAATGATGGAAATAAACTTGGGATATACTATTAGTGAAAAGATTGTTTATTGTTCCTGTTATTGAGTCTTCAGATATATTTCTATAATCCATGCCTACTTATTATTTTGACATTTTATTGTTAGCCCATAGTAAGTGTCAAAGTCGACCCCTTGTCACTACTTCTTCGAGGTTAGACTGGATACTTACTGGGTACATGTTGTTTATGTACCCATGCTACACTTCTGCACTTAATATGTAGGATATGAGGTAGGTACTACTGGATATCAGTTTAGCGCGCACACTTGATCACTTCTAAGAGACTACACGTTGAGCTGCCTTCCGACCCGTTCTGCAGCAGCCGAAGTCTTTCTTTTGTTTGTATTTTCTATCTACTTTATTTCAGATAGTATCGTAGAACTCTTTTATATATTCTACTAGTTGCTAATACACTTGTGACACCAGAGTTTGGTGGTTTAAGCTAGTAGACAGGTGATGATTTTTGGGTTATCTTATTTATCTCACTACTTTAAAAATCTTTATTTCTCATGTTTATTAAACACTTACTTCTTATTTATTCACAAACTAAAAATAAAATATTTCAAATCTTTAAAATAAAGGATCACAGAGTTAGTTCACTGTCAGCTTGCCTAGCGATAATATTAGTTCACTAAAGGCCGAGGTAGAGGCCGCGGGAGGGCACCAGCCTGAGGTAGGGAACGAGGATGTCCTAGAGTTGCCCCAGCCACACCACTAGTGGATTTAGTAGAGGATCCCACTATTGATGAGCAACACGAGCTCCCTGTAGTGGAGCTAGCCCCGGTAGAGTTCATGTCAGCACCGGGCTTCCAGGAGGTTATCGGCCGTATGCTGCAGTTCATGGATACTTGACCCAGGCTGGTTTACTTACACCAGACCCAGCCACATCTTAGGCGGGAGGGGGAGCACAGACCCCTACTGCTCAGGCTCCGGGACATGCAACTACCGTATATCATACCCCGGGTGCACAACCCATGGGCAGAGACCAGGTAGTTGCAGCAGTTGTACCTGATCCTAGATCAGTTGTGGTTAGTGAAAATAATAAGCTATTAGATAGATGGACTAGGCTTCACCCTCCTGTCTTCGAAGGTGAGCCACACGAGGACCCCCAGAACTTCATTGATAGGTGCAGGGACAAACTTCATAACATGATTATATTAGAGTCCCATGGGGTGGATTTTACTACTTTCCAGCTGGAGGGCAGGGCCCATAGGTGGTGGCAGTCTCATCCTCTCGGCAGACTAGCAGGTTCTCCTCCCTTGACTTAGGATTAGTTTACACGTCTTTTCTTGGATAGGTATATTCCACCCTCCCAGAGGAAGACTTTTGGTTTCAGTTTGAGCAGCTTCAGTAGGGTCAAATGTCAGTGACCGATTATGCAGCGAGGTTCTCTTATTTGTCATGCCATGCACTTATCATACTTCTTACTAACGCGGAAAGAGTACGGAGGTTTGTGTTGATACCTAATTTTTTATCAAATTATTTTTTAATTTGTATATATACCTCCAAAACTGCTCTTTATAATAACTGGCATTTTTTCAAGATTTTTTCATATTTTTATTAAATCTTTTTTCCAATTTATTCAGTATTTTTTATTCAATTATTATTCATAAATCGTATTATAAAGAATTTCAAAATATTTCCCAGTCAATATATATATCATTTTTAATCCTATTAGGATTTAATTATTTCACAAATTAGCCAATTTGGCATTGTTTGACCATAATTACAATAACTTTGTAACTATGGCCTAATTGTACATTTTCTACCACTTATATCAATAGTTATTTCATTTTATATTTTTCGTACTCATTAATTACCTTAATTTCATTTATCTAGAATCAATTTCATTTTATATGATTACTAGCCATTTTATTTAATTACTTATCTATTTCAGTGGGTATTTAACTAATAGCCATTTTTTTAATTTCGATTCTAGCCTAATTCTAACCCAACCCATCAGATTTTTTTAATAACCCAAACCCATACCCAGCCCAAATCAATTCCATACCCGGCCCAACCCCGGATCTATCTGAGTCGTCGATCAAATTAGATCAACGGCCCAGATCCCACCTACCATAATTAAACCCTAAAGACTACCCCCTCCGACCCCTCATTTCCAAACCTCTAAATTCTCTCTCTATCTCTATGGTTCTCTCTAGAACCTTCCCTTATCTCTCCACCTCCAATGGAGTCTGTTTGTCTTCTCCGGCTAGTTCCCTCGCCGGAAACTGTGGTCTTTCACTGTCTCTTGGTTATTGCTTCACCCTACACCAGTCTAAGGCACCCTAAGGCCCTAAGGCGAGCCTGGAGTGGTTCAGCTCCTACCTGTGGTCTCTCATGCCATCTTCCGACCTACTCCGACCATTTGAGTAAGAGCCATGGATTTTCCGGCTAACGATGGCAACATCTTCAAGGTTTTCTTTGTTTTTCAACTCTCTGAAACCCTAACCCCTTGTATTTTTCGATTTTATTTTAGATCTGACTTAGATCTGTGTGTATTATGGGCTCTTTATTATTTTCCTTAAAGGTCTTCTGATTTCTCTAAAATAACGCTTCATCTTTAACTAGGTTTCTTAACCCCTTTCAAAATGATTTCTCTTATGATTTTTGGTACTAACCTATGATTCTCAGTATATTTTAAATGTTTGATTAATCATTCTCTCTTTACTTGAGTTATTCTGTTAAAAAATCTCATTTTTAGGGTTCTGAGTTCGTCTTGGTTGCTGTGTTTAGTTGATATGTGTGTTTCTCATAAACATCCTAAGATTCTGTGATTCTTACTTTTGTTTGCTTGATTAGGGTTTTTGTGTTCGACTATTCCTGACTATATCATGCTCTATACGAAACCCTAACTCATATTTGGTAATGTTCTTCCTTATGGTCCTGATTCTAGCTTATTACCTGCTTATTATCATGGTGTCATGATAAATCAGTGTTATCTTCTCTATTTTCCTTAAATCTATGATTCTGGGTATTTTTCCTTAGAACTCCTTACTAATCTTGCATATTTGTGTGACACTTGCCTTATTTGATAACTGATTCCATGTGATTACTAATTTTCAGAATTATTTTCTACCTTCTGTTATGTATAAGTATGTTGTCAATTAATTATACACTTTCCTTAATTAATATATCCTGTACCTAGCCTTAATCACATGCCCTATTCTTTACTACTTTTTGTATGATTAAAATTAGTTTTTCAAATTAGTTCTCTTTCCTTCTTTATTATTGTGGTATCCGTTTGAACTATGACTCCTTAATTGTGGGGAGTACTGGTATTGATTGGATCCTAATTGTGTTTATTTCTATAATTATATGCACTTTACTTGATTCCTTTCCTTTTGTTGCCACTACTTGTTACCGTTCGGGTATGATTCCTTAACTAAAGGAAGTCTGTATACTAAATTAACTCTAATTGATGATTATTTCTATAATTACTACTGAACTGTTATTTTTACCTTAATCCTCTGCCTGCTTTTCAAAACTATATATACTCTATTCATACACACACAGACACACGAACAAACCTGTTCAAAAATCTCTCTCACAATTCAAAAGACTTTCTGCTCTTCTTTCTGTGTTAATTACCACTACTCTGGGTTAGTCGGCTGCAAGCCAAGGCTAGCTATTGTGAATTTTCCTACTTTCCTGTTTGTGTTATTACTTTCTTCACTTCACTGGTATGTCCTAATTTATATTTCAGTCTTTAAACCAACATATTTCTTTACTGTTGTGATTCAGCATGCTTCTAACTTGTTTATTTATTTTTCAGTATATATCTAGGATCCTAATGTCCCCTCTGTATGTTTAAATTAGACTTTATCTATTTCTGTACACTTAGAACTTACTTCTGACATGCCTATGACTGGTACATTAGTTTAACCATGTTCTTAGGTGTTAATCTGACCTAGCACTATACCCCTAATACTCTAGACCCTTAGAAGTTCTTGATTGCATGTCTGTGTGCTTATTTGCCTACTGTATGTGTTCCCTTACATGCTCTGTATTTGTCCCTAACCCCATTACCCCTGTTTGTGATTGTTGGAAAATCCTTGGTCCTTGTGTGATGTTAAGTTTCCATTTCCTTCTTCAAAAAACTGTTTTCTCACTTACTCTTTCTCAAACTGTTCCTCACTTAAATCCTTTTAAACAAAAGCATTAGGAGTCTAAGTTCAGTCCCCTTCATATGAGCACTGCTTTGGGAACCCTTTGAGTACCCTCTGAACTCTGACACACAAGGCTAACACTTCCACACTGCACATGTTTAAATCTTTTGGCTATGTCTGGGTGTGAGCACTGCCCGGGAGCCCTTGAGGTCCTTAGGGAACTCTGACGTATCCGGATTATGAAAAGGCTATGCAATACCATAAGGCAGTGAGGTTTGGAAGATCTGGTTCTAATTGAAAGCTCCCTATAGAAGTAACTTCTTATTTTCCTTTAAGTTGTGTAATTCATAATTCCCTGGCCTGTAATAATCTGTAAACAGATCAGGGGATGGATAGTGAAAAGGGAGGGGTAGCTACGTATGCATTAGCTATCAAAGGGATATAAATCATGCTATTAGACTTCATTTCCTATCTGTGCAATAGAGATCATGTTTAGGCCCATGTGTAAAAATTCATGCATTAGAAATCATGCTATTAGACTTTATTTTTTATCTGTGCAATAGAGATCATGTTTAGGCCCATGTGTTAAAATTCATGCATTAGAAACCATGTTGTTTGATTTTATCTCCTATCTGTGCAATAGAGATCATGTTTAGGCTCATGAGTTAAAATTCATGCATTAGAAATCATGTTTATTAGGTCTCATGCCTACTGTTTTAGCATGTTCACTTTACTTAGATATCCTACTAATGAATGGTATCTTCTAATGTCATGTTCCACACTGCCATGTACGCTTAGAAATCTTGTCTTAGGCTAAACAACATTAAAATAAATTATCATTTTAGCATCTTTTGAAATCATGGTTAATATTGAGCATTTCGAAATCATGCTTAGGAATTCTGCGTACACATCATTCTGCATCTCTATGTGTGCATTAGATATCACGTCATAGGGCCCTAATAACTCAACTATATTTAGTCTAATTACTAAGGTATAAAGGTATAATAACCTCACTCAGTTTTTCTCTAAAAAATAACTGGTAATGCTTCTGAGTTCTGAAAAACCTAGAACAACATGTTTAAGTAATAGTTGCAATAGTTCTTTTAAATAATTCTGTTAATATACACTGTCCTCGCCTAAGCAAGCCTTAGGTAACTAACTTTTTTTTAGAAATTAGAAATCTGTCTTTCTTGTGTGTGCTTCTTAACACTAATAGGTTTTTCTTTTAAAAACAGTAGGCAAACTGATGAAGAGCATGTTTTCCTTGAGTGACAAAACAAGTCTGCCTGTCTGTTTATCCTGTGAATTCACCTAGATATCATGTCTTAGGATCCTAATTAACAATACTGCCCTTATATGTGTTTGAGTCGTGTTAATTATATGCATTATCTGCGGAGGAAAAATCTGAGCCTCCTATATGCTCCTTTGTATTTCCCACTGACTGTAGTCCTATATGTTCCTTGCTTGTCGCCTTAGTATCTTACCCCTTTAAACCTGAGGGTTTGCCTAGTACCTACCTTTTAGGATAGTAGTCCTAACCTCCTCCAGGATTGATGGGATGGGAGGTGTAATAGCACGCAATAGAATTCGTGACCAACACGCGCTTTAATCACCTTTACGGGGTGGGAAGGGTAGAATATGGATATGATGACAAGTGCGCTAATACCACGTGTAGCCCCTCTTCGAGGAGTGATTACCGGGTATTGCTTTGATGTGATCCATATTATTATAAACCTAGGACACCTTTATATGCTAGCTCGTAATCTTCTTTACTATTTTCAAACATCTGCATGTTTAAGACTTAAATCCCCTCTTATTTGAGCCTTTACTTGTTATTTTCTATTTGTAAAAATTCACGAAACCATTCGTCCGGGAACCACACGTGTGGATCCTGAGGGGTGCCTAACACCTTCCCTTTAGGATAATTTCAAGCCTTTGCCCAAGTCTTTGGTTAGCAACGTAGTTGTAATTGAACCCCTTAGGTGCCCTAATGCACCGTTAAAATCATTAGGTGGCGAATCTTCAAAATATGCAAACCCCTTTCCCAAAAGGAATGAGTTGTCCCAACCAATGTCATAAACCCGATCTCCGCGAGGAAAAAAGGGGGCGCGACAGTTTTTTGCAGAGTTTCACTAAGATATTCAGGCCACTATGGCCCGAGAGATTGAGATGGGGACTTCTTATCAGCTAGTAGTAGAGATAGATTGGAGGATTGAGGGTTACCTTCAGAGAGGTAGAGAGAAGATGCAGCAGGACAAGCGAGTCCATCACTTCAGAGCGTTTAGAGGTGCCCCATTTGGGGGCAGAGGTCAGTTGATGAGGGGTCAGCCCAGCAGGCCCATATATCCAGCACCGTCGCCTCCTCTGGGTGCTCCAGTGTAACCCTATTTCAATGCCATTCCATAGAGCTCTTACCGCCCACCAACTATTCAGGGTTTTTCCAGTGGGTATTCACGCCATCAGGGTTAGACTTCAGGTCAATAGATCACCGTACCGAGAGCTTGTTTCGAGTGAGGAGATGTCGGTCACGTGCGGAGGTTCTTCCAGCTTTGGGGCAAGGTAGTACATAAGGTCATCAACCATGATTACAACACCAGCCATCCGACCGCCTGGAGGAAGAGGGCAGACGGGTAGGGGTCGTCCTAGAGGTGCAGGCCAGGTAGTAGGAGGTCAGCCAACTACTGTTCAATCAGGCAGAGGCCAACCAGTCATTGCTCCAGCTAGATTCTATGCTTTCCCATCCAGAACAGATGCAGTGGTCACATGTACTATTTCTGCCTGCTGTAGGGATGCTTTGATATTATTTGATCCAGGGTCTACCTATTCATATGTGTCATCTCTGTTTTCTCATTTCCTAGATATTCCTCATGAGTCCTTGGGCACTCCTGTTTATATGTCCACTCTTGTGGGTGATTATGTTCTTGTTAATTAGATCTATCGGTCCTGTGTGGTCACATTTTGTGGTTATGAGACTAAAATAGATCTTCTATTGCTCGATATGACCGACTTCGAGGTTATCCTAGGCATGCCAAGACTGTTACCTTAGCGATGCCCAAGTTTCCTAGATTGGAATGGAAGGGTTCATCTGTCTGCACACCTAGTCGGATCATATCTTTTATGAAGGCTCGACACATAGTCGAGAAGGGTTATTTGGCTTATCTAGCTTATTTTTGGGATACTACCGCAGAGACTCTGGCGATTGATTCAGTACCAATAGCCCAGGAGTTCTCTGATGTGTTTCCTTCAGGTACCCAACCTATATCTATATATTACTTCCGGGAGTTCTCCGATGTGTTTTCGGCATACCAACAGATCATGATATAGTTTTTTGCATTGATTTGGCTCCAGGTACCCAGCCTATATCTATCCCACCATACCGTATGGCTCCAAAAGAGTTGAAAGAGTTGAAGAAACATCTTGAGGAGTTTATAGCAAAGGGGTTTGTTAGGTCGAGTGTATCACCTTGGGGTGCACCAGTGTTATTTGTGAAGAAGAAATATGGGACTATGCAAATGTGCATTGATTACCACCAGTAGAACGTTGTTACCATTAAGAACAAGTACCTATTGCCGTAGATTGATGATATGTTTGACCAGTTGCAGGGTACCATCAGTTGAAGATTCGGGATTCGGATATTCCAAAGACTACTTTCCGGACTAGATATGGCCAATATGAGTTTCTAGTAATGTCCTTCGATTTGACTAACGCCCCAGCGGGGTTTATGGGTTTTATGAACAGGGTGTTCTGGCCATATGTTGATTCGTTCATCATTGTCTTTATTGTTGACATTTTGATATACTTGCACAACATGGAGGAGCATGAGCAGCATTTGAGAGTGGTGCTTCAGACCTTGTGGGAACGGAAGTTATATGCTAAGTTCTGTAAGTGTGAGTTTTGGTTAAATTCTGTAGCATTCTTGGGGCATGTTGTATCAGGCGAGGGTATTAAGGTAGATCCCAAGAAGATTGAGGTAGTTCAAAGTTGGCCTCGTCCTACTACGGCGACTGAGTTCAGGAGCTTCTTGGGGTTAGCAGGTCATCATAGCCGGTTTGTGGAGGGATTCTCATCCATTGCAACACCTTTGACTAGATTGACCTAGAAGGGTGCTCCGTTCTATTAGTCCGATAATTGTGAGGCAAGCTTCCAGAAGCTCAAGACAGCTTTGACTACAACACTAGTTCTAGTGTTTCCTTACGGTTTGGGGATGTATACTGTGTATTGTGACTCTTCACACATTGGTTTGGGTTGTGTATTGATACAGGAGGGGCGAGTTATTGCATATGCTTCACGTCAGCTGAAGCCCTATGCGAAGAATTATCTTGTACATGATTTGGAGTTGACCACTGTTGTTCATGCTATTAAGATCTTGAGGCACTATCTTAATGGGGTGTCATGTGAGGTTTACACTGATCATCACAACTTGCAAAATTTGTTCAAGAAAAGGAAACTTTATTTGAGGCAGTGCAGATGGTTTGAGTTACTGAAGGATTATGATATCACAATTCTTTATCATCCGGGCAAGGCGAATGTAGTCACGGATGCCTTAAGCACAAAGGCAACGAGTATAGGTAGCTTGGAATTCATTTCAGCAGAGGAGAGGTCACTAGCTTTGGACATTCAGTCCTTGGCTAACAAACTTGTGAGGTTGGATATTTCAGAGCCCAGCCGGGTTCTTGCATCTGTCATTTCCCAGTCTTCACTATTGGAGAAGATAATGACTCGATAGTTTGATGATCCGCACTTGTTGTTTCTAGTAGAGACAGTACTACAGGGTGGTACCAAGGAAGTTACTATCAGCGAGGATGGTGTTCTGCGACTCCAGGGTCGTCTATGTGATCCTAATGTCAATGGCTTGAGGGAGAGGATTCTAGAGGAGGCACACATTTCTCGGTATTCCATTCATCCAAGTGTTACAAAGATGTATCGCGACCTGAGGCAGCACTATTGGTGGCAGCTGATGAAGAAAGACATAGTTGAGTATGTAGCTAGATGACTAAATTTACAGCAGGTTAAGTATGAGCACCAGAGGCCAAGTGGCCTACTCCAGCAGATGACTATACCTGAGTGGAACTGGGAGCGCATTACCATGGACTTTGTAGTTGGGTTGCGTTCGACCTTGTGGAAGATTGATGCAGTTTGGGTCATTATCAACAGGTTGACCAAGTCGCCACACTTCATTCTGGTGGTGACTATGTATACTTCAGAGAGGTTGGCCCGGATTTATATTTAGGAGATAGTTCGATTTCATAGTGTGCCTGTTTCCATGATATCATATCGAGGCCCTCAGTTTACTTCGCATTTTTGGAGAGTAGTATTCAGTGAGTTGGGGACCCGTGTAGAGCTCAGCACAACATTTCATCCATAGACCGACAGGCAGTCGGAGCGAACTATTCAAATCTTGGAGGACATGCTCACAACATGTGTGATTGACTTTGGAGGGCAGTGGGATCGATTATTGCCCTTGGCCAAGTTTGCTTACAACAACAGTTATAAGTCCAGCATCGAGATGGCTTCATTTGAGTATTTATATGGTCGGTGATGCCGTTCTCCCATCGGTTGGTTTGAGCTCGGTGAGGCTAAGTTATATAGTACTGATTTTGTGAAGGATGCCTTGGAAAAGGTAAAGTTGATTCAGGAGCGACTCCGCACAAAACAGTCCAGACAGAAGAGTTACGCAGATCAGAAGGCGTGTGATGTATCATTTATGGTGGGCGAGAAAGTTCTCTTGAAAGTCTCGCCGATGAAAGGGATTATGAGGTTCGGGAAGAAGAGCAAGTTGAGCCCAATGTTTATAGGCCAATTTGAGGTGTTGAGATGAGTTGTAGAGTTTGTTATGAGCTTGCTTTGTCTCCCAGTCTATCGGGAGTTCATCCGGTTTTCCACGTGTCTATGCTCCGGAGGTATCATGCTGACTTGTCACATGTGTTGACTTCATCATGATTCAGTTAGATGAGAGCCTGGGTTATGAGGAGCAGCCAGTAGCCATTGTTGATAGACAGATTTGCCAGTTGATATCCAAGAGGATTTTCGCGGTAAATGTTCAGTGGAGGGGCCAACCAACCGAGGAGGTGAATTGGGAGTCCGAGGAGGACATGCGGAGCATATATCCACACTTATTCAGCACTCAAGGTATGATTCTAGACCATTCGAGGATGAACGTTTGTTTAAGAGGTGGAGAATGTAATAACCTGACCAGTTGTTTTTCTTTCTATAACTCCGTTCCCCTAAATAAGACACCCCGTACGTGATTTTAATGTTTTAACTGGCGGGGATTGTTAGTTTGGTATTTGGAAGGGTTTGGGTTGAAATCGGAACACTTGGTTCCTTAAGGTTGGCTAAAAATGCTAAGTTTGACTTTGATCAACATTTTGAGTAAAAGACCTCGGAATCGAGATTTTGATGGTTCCAATAGGCTCGTATGATGATTTTGGTCTTGGGCGTATGTTTGGATAGGGTTTTTGATGACCCGGGAGCGTTTTGGCGCCTAATAGTGAAAGTTGGTTCTTTAAAGGTTTTAAAATTCTTTAAATTTGGTTTGGAGTAGGTTTTGGTGATATCGAGTTCCAAATGGGATTCCAAGATCGGGAATAGTTACGCATGGTGATTTAAGACTTACACGTAAAATTTGGTGTAATTCCGAGCAGTCTAAGTATGATTCGGCGCGTTTGAAGCGATTTGGAAACTTGAAGTTCATTCAATTTTATTTTGGGATGTGATTCTTGGTTTTGTTGTTTTTTTACGTGTTTTGAGAGTTCAAGCAAGTCTGTATTATGTTTACAGACTTGTTGGTGTAATTAGACGGGGTCTCGAGGGGCTCGGGTGTGTTTCGGACCCCCCAAAATTAAGTTGAAAACAACAGATTTTCTGTCATGGTTTCCTTATTCGCGAACGCGGAAGGTCCTTCACGTTCGCGATTCAGGGATTTGGACTGGGTGGATTTATTGCTTCGCATTCATGAAGTGAAGGTCACGTTCGTGGAGGCTTGGGGCCAGAGGTCTATGCGTTCGAGAAGACCTATCACGTTCGTGAAGGTTTGAGGGGCCTGGGCCTGGGCAACCCAGTTGCCTTACATGATCGCGAGGTAAGGAACGCATTCGCGATAGGGAGTTGACTCAGTGCATCGCGTTCGCGAGACTCCTTTCGTGATCGCGAAGAAAGGCCAGGCATGGGCAGAATGATTAAAAACGAGACTTAGGCCTTCTCCTCTCATTTTTCACACACTTGGGCGATTTTGGAGCTTCAAAAAGGGGGATTTCGCCTAGCCATCAAGGGTATGTAATTTCAACCTAATGCGAGTTTAATACATATATTATGGGTAGATTTTAACATGTAAATTGATGAAAATTATGGGTTTAGGTGAAAACCTATATTTTTGAAAAAAATGGAATTTAACCATAAAAATGATTATATAATTTAGTAAAAAATCATATATTTGAGTTCTTGAGGTTATGGGTAACAACTTTCTTCAAAAATTTCCGGAATCCAGGCACGTGGGCACGTGGGTGAATTTTAGGGATTCTTCAAATAGGATTGGGAAATCACTTTGATAGTGTGATATGAACTTTTGAACATGTATTGATTATTTTATATAATATTTGACTAGTTTTGAGTCATTTGGCACCGAATGGAGGGTTTGAGCACAATCTTGGACCGAAAAGTAGGCTTTGAGACGAGGTAAGTCTCTTTTCTATCCTTGTAAGAGGAAATTAATCCATAGGTGAGTTTATTAATATGTGCTCCTATTTGTGGGGGCCTACGTACGTACGAGGTGACGAGAGTCCGTACGTAGCTACTAATTATGATTATGACCGGGTAGTTTAGGACCCATGCCATGCTATATTTATGATTCTTGCACCCTACTTGTTAACTTAATTGCTTAAATTATGTTGGAACTTGATAAAGGAATGGTAGAAGGTTAAATTTTCATTTACTTAAATTATTGGACGGGCTACTTGACTGTTACTGAGAATTGATGTTTCTCTAATTAATTGCCTCTTAACAAATCTTGAATTGGTTGTTATAAAGTATTTTCTATTTTCGTGGAGCGGGCCAAGCCCCTCGGTAGCACATAGATGCATCTATGGTTCGTGTTGTTCAACCCTCGACAGTGCACATTTTAAATATTTTATGTTGGATCGGGCCGTATGACCTCGACATAATTTGGGCGTGATAAATCTTTGGAACCAATTATAATTGATATTATTTCATTGACTTGAGATATAAATTGTTAAATGATGAAAATAAACCTGGGATATACTATTAGCGAAAGGATTGTTTATTGTTTCTGTTATTGAATCTTTAGATATATTTTTGTAATCCATGCCTAGTTATTATTTTGACATTTTATTGTTAGCCCATATTAAGTGTCAAAATCGACCCCTCCTCACTATTTATTCAAGGTTAGACTGGATACTTACTGGTACATGTTGTTTATGTACTCACGCTACACTTCTGCACTTAATGTGCAGGATTTGAGGCATGTGCATATGGATATCAATCTGGCACGCACAGTTGATCACTTCTACGAGACTACACGGTGAGCTGCCTTCCGAGCCGTTCCGCAACAGCTGAAGTCTTTCTGTTGCTTGTATTTTTTTTCTACATCATTTCAGACAGTAGCGTTGAACACTTTTGTATATTTTACTAGTTGCTCATACACTTGTGGCACTAGGTCTTGGTGGTTTAAGCTAGTTGGCATGTGATTATTTTTGGGTTATCTTATTTATCTCACTGCTATAAAAATCTTGAATTCTCATTTTTATTAAATACTCACTTCTTATTTATGCACAAACTAAAAATCAACTATTTCAAATCTTTAAAAGAAACACAGAGTTAATTCACTGTCAGCTTGCCTAGCAATAACATTGGGTGCCATCACGACCCACATGAGAAATTGGGTCGTGACATTTGTGATGTTAATTCTAAGTTTAAGAATACTTAGCCTATGCTATTTTTATATTCAGTGAAGTTTGATCATGAGCTGTTCTCCCGATTAGGTGTCTGTTTGTCTCTAAGTGGCTGTCCTGAAGCTGTCTTGGTTTCCTATAGTTCTAGTTCCAAATAATTTAGACTCACTAAGTGTAAAAGGCATGTTTGTTATTGTTGTGTTCTTGTATAACCTTAGTGAGGCACTAGGCCTCTGTTGAAAGCCAATAAGTGAGTACATGTTTAAGTGTTTATCTCTGCTAACGCTCTGACTAGTTTCTTAGGTAACTTAGACGAACATTTTAGAGTTGAAATCATCTTAACAAAGCAAGTATGACCATATGAGTGCACTGTTAATGAATTTTATATTTGTGGCTCTGAGCCTTGAGACCTTTTAAAAACTTTCTGAGGTTCCAGGACTAAATGTGATGATAGTGCTCGTACCATGTACCTTTGACAATGATTATTTTTCTAAGAATACTTAAAACCTAAAGGATATTTCAGTAATCTAATTGCTTATATTATTTTACCTAAATAGATGCTTCAATACCGAAATAATAATATGTTGACAAGTCCGGTGTTGTTCTCAAACTGTTTGTGCTTTGCCATATTGGGATATTTAAATAGTTTCATTATTTACCTAATTTAAGGCATTATGTTAGGGCCACTATGTTTTTAAAAGTTTGTTTATGGTAATTATTTGGGTCTACTTGGCCATCTGCTTGGTTAAGTCTCTAACTCATTGTTTAAGTTCAAACCTTTATGGAAGAACAAAGTTCAATAACTATAAGTCTTTTTTATGGACCTATTTTAACTCTCAAGGGACTCCTCCCTGGCACAAGAACTACTCGAGCCCTAGTGACCCTTTTGAACTCTGAATTGCCAGAGAATCATAGGAAGACCTTGTAAGTGAATGTGGTTCACTCTAGCCGATAGTTATTGATTTTGATTAGTCCCTAGAGGGTTATCACAAATAAAATTTGACTTGCTTTGTATACTTTAGATTATAATTATGACCATTTTCATATTTCCGTTTTTTACTTCCCATCTAAAAGTACTAAGTAAGTTTCTTTTCTTTATTTTGCATGATCACACTGAGCCTGTAGAGTTCATTGTGAACTCTAGCCCAAGATTGCTGAGCCGTACAAGCTACTATCCTTATAGCGTCACTGTTGTTGAACCTCACTGCTGATTGGTTTCTAAAATATGGGCCTGATGACTACTGGCCCATCGCAAGAGTCTACTTCCCCTCCTTGTTTAATATCATTGCCGTTATTAACCAATTTCTATGTCACACCTCCTTTTTATCCGTAAGAGTGGGATAATGGAGTTTTTCAATTTAAGTGACATAATCGAATTTGAGATTATTTATTTAATTTTCAGAGTCGCCACATGGATTTTTTACGGTATTCCGAGACACCATTTATTTTTAATATCCCAAATCGAGGAAATTTTGACTCTGTTTAAAAAGTCTGCGAACCAGAAGACCGGGAAAGAAATTCTGTTAATCCGGGAGAAGGTGTTAGGCACTCCTGAACTCCGTGATTCTAGCACGGTCACTTAATGATTAAACTTGGCCCAAATTGTTTAATTACTGATTTTAGTACCTAAATGAATTTTTTATATATTTTTTACCGCTTTTTATTATTCAATTGTATTTCTTAAAGAATTATCTTAAGACGAGTTATGTATGCGTAAACCCGTGGAAATTGGACGTGTCAAAAATAATGTCACGCGGACGTGTACACAATCTATGACATTGATTCATTTAGAAAAATAGTCAAAAAGTCGTGCAAGCGCGTATTTTGGTTTTTAAAATCGGGACCAACGTCACGCGAACATGTACACAATCATTGAAATAATTTAAATTCGCTCCTAAAGGTATCTCTACGAATGTTCATTTTAATCTTTATTTGTGTTACGTAAACGTATACACAATTTTAAGAAAAAAAGTATTTTTTAGGCACTAGAAAGAATTATTTTTCATTCAAAGTTACTCGAACGTATACTTTGATTGTTATTATGTTTTTAAATTCGAATTATGTCCACTATCTAAGGAATGAGTCTAAATATTTTGCTATATTTGCAAAGGTCATTTTACTAAGCCCTACTAGTCTAAGCAAGAAATTCAACATGGTATAATCTTATTTTTCAAGGCTATTTATTGCCATTTCATGCTTTGCGATAAAAGATGAATGCACTTAACAAACAAACAATTTTCAATTCTGTTTTTCGTTTGTAGTGGCCATTGATATGAGCAAAAAATCTATGTGAGGAGCACGTTGGGAAATTGGTAAGGGCTGACTGTTGATTTTATTAAATCATATTCCTATAAAGACAATCAAATTACTTTGATCAAAATCTGGCTATTTTTATTAACCATCCTTCAAGATATTTTAATGACCTTTAAACAGAATTAATCTGAACCTGAAGCTACATATATATGTAAAACTGTACCTAAACCAACCATAAGTTCTAGATCGATAAAAATAATGAGAAAAAAGTCTGAATATAGATTTTAATAAAGTCATGCTAACCCGGTTTCGGACTAAATCAGATTGTACTAAAACACAATACCAATATTTTGGGGCTTTGGTACCCCTTAGGCCCAATAGCCTGGGGTTCAGCCGGGTTCAGGCTTTAATGGGCCATTTTAGCAGTCTGGCCCATTCTATATACAAATTAACGAAAATATAGCATACTGACAGTCCAATTTTTGTTTACAACAGTTCTAAAAATAATAGATACATTTTTTCATCAATGTTCAACTGCAAAATACAAGTTTTCTTAAAAAATATACAGCATCTTAAATGACAGTAATGTTCCTAATCTATTGCTGCTTCAGACCTACTCAACCAACATATACTCTTTCTTAGCCAAAGTCAAACAGAACACCTGCACTCTCAAATAGAACCAAATATTTTCATTTTTAGAGTGAATCTGACCTAACTAGTGGTCAGATTCACTTTTATAATGCTATTTCATGTAACTTCACATTCTTACAAAGATTAGGACCATTAAAACACATAGCCTAAAAAAACTGAAGCTGAAATGCATATACATCATTTAAATCCAACAAAGGAGAATCAACATGCCACTAAATCTGAATTTTAAGCATGTATAAACATCTCAACACATAGAAGCTAAAATTCATAGTAAAACTCGAACAAACACTGATATTTAAGCAGGATTTCAGACAAATATTTTATTTAATACAAGGTGAAAGTAACATACCTTAAAATGCGAAAACATCAAGGAAAAATTTGACAAAATAAAGGTCAAGAAACCCAAAGCTATTTGAAACTTAATACAACAGTAGGACCAGCAGTAAGAAAACCCAGAAAATGATAGCTTGAATATCAAAGATTTTTGTAAAAATCAGCCAGAAAAGTAGTTTTCCCGGAAAGAAAACACCGCCACAAGAAGACCAATTTTAGACTGTTTTTTCACTCTTGATTTCAGTATTTTTTCCAATATTTTTCTGTTTTTTCTTCAGAGTAATAGAATAGTATTTCAGTGTGATAATGTGTGTTCAGGTGTGTTTCAGGTTTGTAGGTGTATTTTTTCAGAGAATAATGTAGTCTATTTATAGGGAGTTTAGGGGTAGCATTTTAGGATATATACCTTATCTATTAAGCTGAAATAGTACATGTAAAACTGTCCATTCTTATAATTTTGTAACAGCTAGGACAGTTGTACCTCTTTCTAGAAGTATCTATTATTTACAGCCTTGTTTTCTTTTAAGAAATTACTGTTTTAACCTAAAATATATGATTTTCTGTTTTTCATATTTTGTTTTTGACATTTATCCTAATTCTAGAAGTTTCTTGGGTTGTTACACCGAAGATTCTTCAATTGAAGTTCCTAAACTACCCTTTAATACCTTAGAATTACTCTTTTAGTATTTTAAGGATTATGTCATTTATTAAATTAACTAATTTTATTTAAATGATTAGCACTAATGAAGAAGCTGAAATTGACTTGAGATTAGCTTAAGTAAGTGAGATTAAGTGAACTATTTTGGACCTAAACTTTAGCTAAATCAAGTGAAGTTATTATGTAATTAACTCAATTGAGTAATTAAGCTTAATTAGTTGTCTTAAATTAGGACTTAGTTATCTATTTCGGGAGATATTAGCCTAAGTTAACCCATTATATAAAGTCTCTTTTAAAGGTTATCACTAAATCGAATTGACATTTAGTTTAATGTTATTACTAATCAATGGGTATATGTATATGATTAATAGGTTAGTTTTAACCTAAGGATCGGAGATTAAACAATAATTGATGATTTAGTTAGAAGCCTTTGAATTCATGACCACTTATTAGTTTAGAATCAAATAACATTCTAACTAATTAATGATTAATAACAACTATAATTGACAATTTAAGGAAAATAAGGGAGGGGGGATGGTACACGGGCCTAACCTATTATCCTAAATTCATAAAAATCAGCTTGACTAAAATAGACTAAATAGAGAACAGATGCAGACAAATTACAATTTCAAAATCAGAAAAATCAGGAAATCCTATACAATTACTCAGTAAACCAGAACCATTTACTATGAGAAAAGGCGGAAACTTTTAACAACTAAATCACGCACAAAAGTGACTGAATTCAGAAACCTAGACTAATAGTTTAGGGATTAATTAGTAAGACCTAAATTACTACCTTAATCAGACCTAAACATGTATGTTTAAACAAGAGTCAATTAATTAACACATAAATATAAGAATCAGAACCAGTCAAAAAGGAAAACCGGAAAACCTAGATTGTAACTTAACATTAATCAAGACATGAAAGGATTAACCAAGAATGAGATTCAAACAGCCTTCAATATCAAGGAGAGAAACAGATCAAATCTGTAAACAAAAACAGAAACTAGAAACCTAAAATCAAGTAATTAATTATTGACTTCAAAATTAAGTTCAAATAAGTGAAACACAAAGAAAATAGAGTTTAAAAGAGGTACCGGTTAGTGGGAACAGTTTGGCCGGAAAAGTTTGAGCCACCGGACTTTGGCCGGATTCCGAGGGGTTCGGAAATGGTCCAAACACATATGAATCAATAGCTCTCGTCGAGAGCTATTGACTCATATAGGTTTGAGTCGTTGGCTCCTTCTAATTCGGCCAGTAGAGAAAGACTTAGGATTTTGATTCCTAGATCTAAGATTGGGGAATTTTGGGTGGGTTTTCGGAGGAATTGATGTTAGGAGGTGGTTGAGGGGAGGGAGAGGAGTATTTGATGAAATTTTGGGGTAGTTTGGTGGAGCTCCGCCGCCAGAGGTGATTTCTGGCGGTGGAAGGCGGCAGAACCTAGTGAGGGGAGTTGAGGCGGCTAGGGTTTGGGGGATTTGGGAGAGACGGGAGTGAAGGGGGTGTTTGGGGGGTAGAGGTTCGTTCAGACAGTTATATAGAGGGGGGAGGGGAGTGAGTTGTGGACCGTTGGATTAAAACGATCCGACGGTTGAGGTTGATAAGAGATAAAACGGGGTCGTTTTGGGTAAGTGGGGTTTGGACGGGTTATGGGGGAATTGGGCTGGGGTATTTAGAAATGATTGGGCTTGGCTTAAACTGGCCGAGTCTGTTTTAATCCCTCTTTTTTAATATTTAGGTTAATTAATTACCTAAATTAATTCTAATTAAACTCTAAAAATGTACTAATTAGTTTTAACCTAATTTCATCTAATTATAAATTAATTAATTGAGTTAATTAAAAGTAAAACTATTAGTTTAATACCCATAATTATTTAATGAATAAATTTCGTAATTTTCTTAGAAAAATGATTAAATTATGCAATTAATCATTAAAACCTACTTATGCCTCATAATCAATATTTTGTCATTATTTGTTTCAATCAATAATTAGAAAAAATCTAGAAATATGTTGATGAGTTCTAATCCTAGTTTTTATCTAATCAAAATTTAATTAACAAGTGAATTAAAAAGTAAAATTATTAATTAACACTTGTAATTATTTGAAGGATAAATTTTATAATTTTTCCAATAAAATGATTGAAGTTAGGCACCTAGTTATGAAGCTTTAAATCATTTATAAATTTTAAAAGACAAATTATGATTATGCAATGCAAAAATAATTCACCAATAACATCGAAATTCAACAAAATATACAAAACTAATTTATTTATGAAATTTTATAGGAGTATATGGTAGGTTAAAAATTACATGATCACACTATATATGCTGTATTGTGGAACTAACAATGATATTATGTGTTATTATATTTGTTGTGATAGTTTATAAAAATGATCTTAGGATAATCAAATCTCGTTGGAGAAAAAACATGACTGAGATAACTTTTCACTTTATAAGGCTAATAACTTTCAAAATCTGAATGTGTATCATCGGTTTTTTCAATTAAGTTCTTCATTCATTTGTATTTTTCTAACTTTCAGTTAAAAGCATTCGCAGAACTCAAATCAAGTTAAACGAAAACGATTTTGGAAAAGGTTTTCAATTGGATCACTTAGGCAAACCCAGCAGCTGAAACATTTTTGGGAAAGATAAGCAATGCATGCAGAATCCATCAGGGTCTAGTTTTGAAAATAAAAGTTTTCTTTGAAAGATTGAGGAAAATTGTACCAAACGGGTCTTTTAAACAGAGCAAAGGTAAAAGTATTTCTCATTACTTTTGGGCGCATAAAGGTTAAGTATTAACATGGACTCACATTTTAAATAATTCATTATAAGTCTTACAACTTAGTCTTTAAATTAACATTCTATTAAAAGAACTATAAAACTATTTCCGAAACAAGCATTTCACACTAAGACTAAATATTTTATCACTTTAATTAAGCTTTAATATTGTATACGATCAAAATTGCAGGAGCCCGATTTCGAGGTCTTTATTATGCTTTGAGCCCGAGCTCGAAGGGTTCAAAGTGAAGTCGAATGCGATCCCAGAATGTACACTTTGGGAAAGCACATCGAAGGCCCATCATGGCCTACCTCGGGGCTGTACAAAATCGATGACCGTCATGGAAAGGTGGGAGTTTTCCAAGGACACATAGTTAGGACTGATAAGGTCTGCAAGGGATAATACGAATCCGTACTAGGCCGTTACACAGCTGTACAAATAGTATTCTTTGTCATGATTAGAAATGTACTATATTAGGGTTTTTCTCCTCCTATATAAAGGGGATCCCAATAATTTGTAAAGACACAATTTTCACTGCAATAGAACATTCCACTTAGCTTTTATCGTTTAACGTGCTCAATATTTTTTCTCAGCTTCCCCATTTATTGTTCTTCATTTATTGTTCTTAATCCACTGCTATCGACCGACCTCGAGCTCGAGACGATAAAACTCGAGGCCCCCAGCCCTTTGACAACATTGATTGGCTATCATTTTTCCTTACTTACGCTTATCATTTCTTAATTATTTACTAGTATTAAAAAAAATATATCTTTCGAACCACAAATCAAGTATAATTGTTAACACCATTTTCGAGGTAAACAGTTTGGTGCCCACCGTGGAGCTAAAGATAATAGTGATTATTTTGGTGCTAGTTTTCTGATAACACAAGTTATTCTTCACACTTTTTCTTGTCCAAAGATTCTTTGATTTCAGGTTAAAATATGTCTAACTCAGCAAACGCACCTGTAAACGACGGTCTTGGTTTCCCTGGAGAAAATAGTGCAACGGCTCCAAGGGCCAGCATGCCATCGCTATATCCTGGGGTATCACCAGCACCAAACCTTGTCGACGTAGGTTCACATATTGCTTTACACGTCGATTTGGGTACTGATATTGAAGGAAATGTACGCGGAAGGGACCAACCGGAAGCACAAGGGACACAAGCTCGAGAAGAAAGAGAAGTTAGTTTACAGGTAATCTTTGAAATGTTTCAACCACAATAAGTTGCTATCGCTCAATTGCAGAGACAACAAAAGACTTCGAGCATAGCAGGACCGGAAATAGCTCCCCGAGTTGAGCCAGCACCAGAAAGATCGAGAAATAATGGGTCAGGAACTGAACCCACCATAATGAGGGTGCTCGAGGAACTCACTAAAATGGTCGAGTTGGGAGAAAAGAAGATAGAGGATAACGACAAAAAAGTAGAACCCTACAACTCGAGAGTCGACCAGATCCCGGGAGCACCCCTAATTTTGAAGGGAGTGGATTCGAAGAAGTTCGTGCAGAAGCCATTCCCACCAAGTGCGGCTCCGAAGCCCATCCTGAAGAAGTTCAGGATGCCCGACATCCCAAAATACAATGGGACCACAGATCCCAATTAGCATATTACCAAATATACTCGTGGTATAAAAGGAAATGATTTAAAGGACGACGAGATTGAGTTTGTCCTGTTGAAGAAATTTGGACAAACCTTATTCAAGGGGGCCATCATGTGGTATCATAACTTACCCCCGAATTCAATAGATTCGTTTGCCATGTTGGTCGACTCATTTGTAAAGGCACATGCTGGTGCCATAAAAGTTGCTACAAGGAAGTCCGATATGTTCAAAATCAAACAAAGAGAGAACGAGATGCTAAGGGAGTTCGTATCCCATTTCTAGATGGAGCGAATGGAATTACCACCGATCTCTAATGACTGGGCAGTGCAAGCCTTCATTCAGGGCTTGAATGAACGAAGCTCGATAGCTTCGAAACAGCTGAAGCAAAATTTGATTGAGTATCCCGCCGTAACTTGGGGGGATGTGCACAACAGGTATCAATCAAAAATCAGGGTCGAGAACGACCAATTAGGAGCCCCCTCGGGCTCAGTATATCCAAGAAGTCCATTAGCAAAAGAATCAAGGAACGCAGAAAGGGAGCCAAGACCGAACAAGGAAAGATACCAACCCTATGTCGTAGATCGAAGAAACGCTTTGAGACGTAATATACCTCGAAATGATCGAAGGGCAGATCGAGACAAAAGTTCCCGGGGACTGATGAGCAAGACCAGGTTCGACAGGCATACATGGCCGTTGGAGATACCCCAATTGTCAGAGTACAATTTCAACATCGATGCTTCAGACATCGTATCAGCCATAGGAAAGATCAGAGATACCAGGTGGCCAAAGCCTATGCAGTCAGATCCTTCCCAGAGGAACCCCAACTTAATTTTCAAATACCATGGCACTCACGGTCATAGGACCGAATATTACAGACAGCTTCGAGAAGAGGTAGCCCGATTGTTCAACAAAGGGCACCTTCGAGAGTTCCCCAGCGACCGGGCCAAGAATCATTTTAGAGAGAGAGATGAAAATAGGAAGAATGAGCAAGAGGAGAACATTATTGGGAACTCAACTGGTCCAATTTGCAGAGCTAAATAGATTTCTCCAATGACGTCTCTCTAGGACTTGTCGAAAGCTCTCACCCTCACATGGATTTTTTTCACTTCTCTAAGATGAATATCCAGCTATCATAGGGTAGAGAGCGGGTAGATATTGACTACAGATCCTCCATCAACAAGTACTCGGGACACCACTTTATCTCCATATTTGGCGGTGATGTGTAAAGCTCTGTTGTGACCCACGCCTTCTACTGGAATTTCATCTCTTCGGAAAGTAATCATGTTCGCGTCGACCATCTTCTGGATTGTCACTACCACTGTCTCGCTAGTAGTGTTTCTTTGCATGCTCACTCCACTTAACGCTTTCATCAAGGCATCTTTGTGACTATCAGAACTCATTAGCAGGTCCATGGTCGATATATGTGTAGGGGTTTTATTCAATTGCTCTTCCACAAAGCATTCTTTAGCTGACATCTTCTTCCAAAATTATGCGTCCTTAGTATCTGTTATATTCCTACTCTGGATTTGTTCCTTTCCTGGATTTCCTTGGTTTACCTCCTCCGGAGCGTAACACCTCCCTGACCTGGTCATTATACGAGCCGCTGTGGAATCTTTCATCTTGCCTTTCCCTTTCTGCTGATACGTCTACGAGACTGTCGTGTATTCATGATCCTCCTCATTCCTGATAGTAGCAGTGGACTGTTGCTGGTATGTATGGAACATCACTAGATGTTTTAACTATACGGTGATCATCAGAGCTCTTTAGGGTGGAACCCTTGCAACCTCGGTGTTTCCTTTTGTGATAATAGTCTCTTTCAATTCATATCTTCGTCTAGGGTTATCATATTAGCTCCTTGATTCTGGTGGTTTGGCAGTGGGTGACTGTTCCCATTGGGCGGAGCTGGGGTGCACTGAATGGCTTCACTTTTGGCTACTCAATTTCATTCATCAGTCTGAAGCAGTCCTTGGTATCATGCCTTGGTACGCCTCAATTGTAGACACACCATTTGGTTGCATCAAAGCATTTTTAAGGATTATCAAGAATCCTCCCTTCTACCAGATGTATCAAGCCAGCTCTCCTCAATCTTTCAAACAATTGAGCAAAAGGTTCAGCAATCGGGGTGTAGTTTCTAGGATCTCTTTCTTCAAAATTTTGCCGAGGTCAAGGTGCATAGGTGGATCGATTTTGATGGGTAGAGGTTTAAACTGGAGTGTATGGTCGTGGTGGATTTGGATTTTTATGGGCGCGAGGTAGGTTATATTGAAGTTGGGGATTATAGTATGGTTGTGTGTTTATATTGGGGAATAAGTAGGCGGGTGTGAGGAATGGATGTTCATAGAGCAAGAGTTGTTTCCATGGTGTGGATTGGACTGGTAATAGGGAACTATTGTTGATACCTCTTGTTTCTTCTTCTTTTTGCCGCCTATCTAGTCGGATTGAATCATTTGCTAGCTATTTGCAATGCGGCCATGAATTGTATTTTGCTGGACTTGATGCCTTTCTCTAAAAATTCTCTCATCTTAACAAGTTTGGGGAATTTTTTCCCCATCATGCCCACATATTTTCAAAATAGATTCCTTTTTGAGCCTTGATAAATTATCTGGTTAGCTCATTGTCATCTAGCGGGGGCTGGGTCCTAGCAGCCTCTGGCCTCCAATGAGGGGCATACACCTAAAATGTTTATGACGACTTCTTCTACAAATTTACCATAGCAAACCTATCTGGGGTAATTTTGTGTTGAACCGGAAATGGTTCATGAAATCTTCTGCAATATCCTGCCACTCCTTCCAATTTCTTGGATCCTGGCGAGTGTACTAAGTAAGTGCTTCTCCTATCGAACTTCATATAAATAGCTCTATCCTTAACTTCTCATTTCTTCCTACTCCAACTAGCTTATCACAATAGGCTCTCAAGTGTACATGAGGATCACATGTCCCATCAAAGATGTCAACCTTCGGAGGGTTGTACCTCACCGACATGTACACATTAGGGTGTATAAACAGATCCTCGTAATCTAGACTTTCGCTCCCTCGAGTGATGTGTGGCTAGAATTCATGGTTTAACACGTTATATGCCCTACATTTTATGTGTGTTAATGGTAAAAATACACTTTGTATGTGCATAATGGAGTCTATTTCATGTGTAGGTGAATTGGAGATGGAATCCGAGCTAAATGGATGCATAAACATCGAAAATACGCTCAATAGGCTAAAAGGAGTGCGCCGGGCTATAGCCGGGCGTTTGGGATATAAAGCCTGGTGAGACCAGCCGTTAGCCAGGCGCCAGAGCCCAAACACCAGGCCTAGCCAGGCGTTATCCAGGCGCCAGAGCTCAAACGCCAGGCCTTGCCAGGCGTTATCCAGGCGTTTGGCCTGTAACGCCTGGCCCCTGATCTGGTCAAATTCGAGTTTTGAAGAGTTTTAAGTGTTTCCCAGTTGGAATAGAAGTCTCCTACACATTTAGGGTGTATCCCAAACATATAAATAGAACCAAAAGTACAACTTGAAAGGAGAGAAGCCATTAAAGTAAAGAAAAGCCTGTGGATTACTACTCAGAAAAGCAGAAACACTGATTTTTATTTCCGTATTTTCATTACTCTGTAATTCAATTATGCAAGTTATTTTAGAATCGATTCTTATGAATATGAGTAGCTAATTTTCGTAATCTAGGGTTTTGGTGGAACCCGTTGGGGGATAAACTTATGGTGATATTAATATAGTTGGTTGATTGTTCATCTCTATTTGTTCAGCTACGTTCTTGTTGTAGTTAATTGAATGGCCATCAATTAGCTGTGCCTATTTAGTATGTATCTACTTGAGAGAGAGTGCATATTTAGGTAATTGTTTGAACAACACCACTCCCAGAGTATAGACGAAAGTCATAACCGAGGGTTTAGAAGTTGGATTAGAAATAACGATACTTCGGGTGCAATCTAAAGTGAACTGTAATGCAATCTAGCTAGCGTAACTTGAGAGAGTGCGTCTAGTAAATTATCATAATTACTTGAGAGAGATTTATGGTAGATAGAGTGTTCATGATTGATAGAGATAATTAACCAAGTTATATGAAATATCAGAGAAGTAAATCCACCAACGGGGGAAACCATAGCCTTAGACCTTTATCATAATGGTTTACAACACATTGTTAGTAATTGTTAGTTATTATTATTGTCAGTAGAATTAGTAAAACATCACAAATTTATATTCAAAAAGTCTTGAGAGAATTGATTGAGTAAAAGTTGCGTATCCTAAAGATTTGATTGATACTTTAATTCCCTGTGGGATTGACTCTGGGCATAATACCCTGGATTATATTTGCATCGCCTGTTTAGTCTTTTATTAGACATAGTTGAGCGTGATCAAATTTTGGCGCCGTTACTTGGAAATTTAACAGTGTTATCAATTGAGTTGGAAGAAATACAAAATTCTGAAATATAGTCAATTTTCTTCAAATTTTCGTTTATACATTGAAAGTTTAACGTTTGCTAACGTGTTGCAGGTGCATGCCTAGAAACTCATCGAGAACTGGTGAAGTAGTCGAAGCCTTATCTGACCCCGATAAAGTTTTCAAGGCCCTAAACCGGAGCAACCGTAAAAGCAAACAAAAACCACCAATTGAACTAATTGGACCCGATATGGAAGATCCAAACAACAGGAACAATAATGGGGATGATGTGGTAGACCCAGTCACTCAATAGGGGCATAGGCTTCTTTATATGATTGGGCACAACCCACTGCGATACTGGTCCCTCAGATACAGGCCGAGTCCTTCAAGATAACAAATAATATGTTGCACTTATTGCAGAACAAGGGGCTATTCTCAGGATCATACATCGAAGACCCCCAACAGCATTTGAAAAACATCCTATCATTTGCAAAACACAGAGGCAACCAAACGTCACTCAGGAAGCAATAAAACTGTTGTTGTTTCCATTCTCAGTGACTGGCGCTGCCCAAACTTGGCTAAACTCACTCCCCATCAATTCCATTACCACATGGGAGGAGTTAGTTAAGCAGTTCGTGAACAAGTTTCATCCACCTAACAAGACTGCCCAACAAATTGATGAAATCTTGAGCTTCAGATAGAAACCAATTGAAACATTGCAAGAGACATGGGAACGATTTAAGGGGATGCTGGTTATCTGTCCACATCATGGTATTCCAGAGCA